>WYDI02010471.1:11682-81800 GCA_009867235.2 Psittacus erithacus | reverse complement strand
AAACTTAAACAGGGGAAGTTCAGGTTAGACATAAGGAAGAAGTTCTTTACTGTGAGGGTGGTGAGGCACTGGAATGGACTGCCCAAGGAAGCTGTGAATGCTCCCTTTCTGTCCGTGCTCAAGGCCAGGTTGGACAGAGCCCTGGGTGGCATGGTTAGTGGGAGGTGTCCCTGCCCATGGCAGGGGGGTAGGAACTGGATGATCTTAAGGTCCTTTCCAACCCTAACTATTCTGTGATTCTATGATTATGACAATGTCCCAGTGAAAAGGATATGTGGCGTCATTTTAAGCTGGAGGAGAAAATGGTGAGAAGCCTGCATTAATTAGTATTAAATCACACTTGGCAGACACTGACTCCTCTGTAAAGTATCTGTTGCTAGA
Organism: Psittacus erithacus; assembly: GCA_009867235.2. Lineage (NCBI taxonomy): Eukaryota > Metazoa > Chordata > Aves > Psittaciformes > Psittacidae > Psittacus > Psittacus erithacus. The sequence continues at coordinate 81,419 of WYDI02010471.1, read as the reverse complement.
GGGCATGAAAACATACCTGGTGATTTGGATAGGTGAGGTGCAGAGATAGTAATACCAGGAAACAGGATTTGCACCAAGATGGTGCAGAAAGCAGCATGATGTTCTTGGGTGAAAAATCACTTAAAAGCAAGTAGCAATGTCCATGAATTCATCTCCCTTTTCACTTAGGCACTGGAGTCAGTTGATATTGAAAAGAAAATGGTGGAAGAGAAAATGGTCTGTTCTAGACAGGAAAATGCAGCTGTGATTGCTGATGACTGCATATGTGTGTTTCCCAGCATATGGAAGTGGCAACGTGTTTCTACTGTTTTACCAGTAGATCTAAATGTATTTTGCAGCAGAAGTCTGTCTACAGTTAATTCCACTCTTCTGTGGGGAATACAAAGTTCAGGTACCTAAGGTACACGGAAGGGAAGAGTCAGGCATTGTAGGAAATCTGCATATAGTGTTACCGTCTTTAGGGATACATGATAATTAAAGCAGACATCCAGAGAGCCTTTGTCTGGATCAGGGTCTCAGTAAAGCAAATCCAAGCTACCAGCAATTCATTGTCTCAATTTTCTGACAGACATTCGGGTGTCAGAATAAAGTGCTGTACAGGAATGGGATTTTTTTCTTGTTTACCTTTTTCTACCAGGTGAAAACTAGAATTTCCAACTAAAAAAATGCAAGATACCAGCATAGCTGGAAGTGGCTCCCTGGACTCTCAGGTTGGTCTTCATCTGCTGGGAACCCTTGCCTCAGTCAGTCTTGTGGGCATGTTCAGTGTTCATATTCTTATGGGTTTCAGGAAATAAAGTGTCACTTCAACTTCTTTCCCCACAAATCTCTGGTTTTACTACCGCCACCCTAACAAAACCCTCCAGCACTGAAAACAATAGAACATTAAACCTAAATTGATGCTTTCAGTATTACTGGAATACAAGAAAATTTCAACACAGCATTAAAAATATGTCACCTTTGCTGTGGCATTGTATGGGAACTGACATGATTTCTTATTTTGTTTGCCCATGGAAGGGAACTGTCATTTTCATCTCTAAAGTATTTGTCCATTGGATGGAAATAATTACAAATGGAACAAAACAAAATGTTTTGATTAAATACAGGGCTGGTCTTGTTTTTTCCAGTAAATGTTTGATGTTTTCAATTCTCTTTCCCCTCTCCTGGGGATAATATAATGGACAATTATAGATCACCTTGCATCTCAGAAGATCCCAAATTACATAGGGATCACTACCTTGCCACTGAAATGTTGGTACCTATGCAGCAAACAACAGTGAACAATTTATCCCCATGGGGTACTGCGGTGAAGGTGAGTCACCTTCCACAGAGCAGGGGAGTTTTCAGGGGACGGTCTCCAGTTCATAATTTGTGCCAAACCCAGGGGTTAACACTGAAGTGTCAAATCTGGCTACCCTATGGCAGCAGAAGGAAAACCAGCAGCTGTCTGAATTCCAAGGATGGTGCTGGGAGTAGCTGCGATGAAACAAAGTCCCACCAACTTTGATCTTGGATCCCATGCATGGGATTAAAAGGGTAACTGAGTTTGGGCCTCAGGCACAGGCATTTGGGGAAGCAGCAGGGGGAATTTGCTATGTTTTCATAGGAATTTTCTGAGCACATGATGATAAAGTGAAGATAACTCTCTTTTGTCATTGTGATCCATTTATTTTAAATGTGAGTGCTTTGAGGCCCCTGCAGGATCACAGCGAGGTCATCAGCAGACTTGCAGTGTGCCCTGCATGTTGCTGCTTTGGGTTGAAGAGGTGAAACTTTGGCCTCGATCAACCTTGTAAATAAGAATAGAGCAAGAAAAGATTTGTTTGTGCATATCCAAACACTTTCCTCATTCCTTCTGCTTTCTCCCAGGTTTGGTGTGATCAGTTCATATACCTGCCACTTTACTGGGACATGAGCAGCTTCCAGAACCCCCTCTGGCTGTTGTTAGTCTGGCTTAAGATACCTTTGCAGGAGTGGCTCCAATAGAAGAGAGTGGTGTCCATACAGATATAGCATTCAATCTCCACCATTGTCAAAGCAAAGAATCATATTTCCCCCACCCTTGGCCTCTGGGTAAGAAAAGGCAAACATGTCATAAAGGTACCATAATAAGCCTGCTGGAGATGTCTTTGCAGCCCCTTTCTCCGCCCCAAACTGGAATGTGCCTAAGCTCCTTCTGGTCTGCTTATTTCTTTTTTCTGGCAGCCCTTGGGGAAGGCACCTAATACCTTTTTGCAAAGATTATTTATGGACCCAGAATGCCAGGAACATGTCTTTGCAAATAGCCTGTACAGTATGTCCTGAGCCCTCCTGTCTGGCACCTAATGATGTCAGTCCACAGTGCTCAAATTTCTTTGGCTTTTTGCTGTAAGCCAGATGTACATGATCCTGGGTTGCTTCCATGTGAGCAGAGTACTGTAATGACCAATGATCTGCACTTGTATGACTTACATGGTAGCATTCCAGTAGTTCACAGTTCCTGGTGATTCCTGCGTAGGTTCTAGGAAAAATGTCCAGTGAAAAGAGAAAGGTCATTGCTAGTCCTGAAGTAATACCTGCACAGCACCCTAAGATGCTACAGGCTTGTCCCACAGAGGGTGAAATTGCTTGATCTATAGTGTACCATCTACCTAGCACTACTCCCTTCTGTGAGGTCTGTATTAATTACATGCACCTATGGGTCCAAGTGGGAGCACTACCTGTGTACCCAGCACTAAGGTTAAAGAGCATGTTTGTATCAGAAAGACAGCTGTAGACACACTTTTTATCAAAAAAACCCGAAACCCCTTCTTTTGGATGAAAACCACTGGCTTAGTTAGTATTTCTGCCTTTTCAGGATCAAGATCACAGCATAAAATCTTCTGAGAAAAGCTTGGTGGGTTTGCCTCTTACCTAAAAGAAGGAGGGAAAAGGCTGCATTTTCACACCTTTATAGTGTTACCCATACCCTGTGAATCTGGAATACTTTATAAATGAGGTAGATCTTGGTCTCAATGTAACAGCATGAAATAAAATTCCTTACTCCCAGTCAAGACTTAGAGACAAAATGGAAAACAGTGTATGCAGCTGAAACCATAGGGCAGGAACTGATCTGAGGGAGAATTTGATCGGGCTGCAAATATTAACATCTATTATTCAGTCAATACTACACGACCCTTAATGCCTGTAGTTGCATAAACCCTCCAGTTTTACATTTAAATCCAAGCACAGTATCTCCAGCACAGATCCTGCAGCCTATCCTCTGTCATTTCCATGCATAGGATGCATCATAAAACCTTCTGTGACTAGGGTGTTAATCAGGAACAGCAGACTCTAGAGGTGCGAAAATCTCAGTGAAATATTGGGAATTTTGACAGAAATTTGGTACAGAGAGTATATGCACTAACATGGCAAAATACTCAGTGAGTTCATTGAGGCTGGGATTCCCTCCAGTTACCCCTGGATGTTTTGCTGGCCATCTCAGCCCCTCTTCAAAGCCTCACCTACAGCTACTCCTGAACCTCTGCACCAATTTTTTTGTCTTCACAGAAGATTCTGAAGCATCACAGAAGACCAACATTTTCTGAATGCTGGCAGAAAAGATGGGACTTGCTGATGCAAGACAAGATGCTTGAGCATGCAAAAGGACTTTACTGTAAACAGTCTCTTACAATTAATTTTAAAAGGAGAAAGGGATGAAGAGAGGAAAACCAAAATACTCAGAGATGCTGACTTGCCATCTATAGTAATCCTCCCTTGCTGTTAATTAATCTTCTCCCCCTTTGAGCCCAGCAGACCAGCTACACACATTCCTCATTCTCCTTATTGCTGGAAAGCAATCTGATTTTTGGCATGCCTTTTGTAGGATTCAAAATACCTTTGTGCTGTGGTGAGTGTGAAGGAAGGGAGTTTCACTCCTCAGCAGATATGCTAAAAGCATGTCTTATGGGCTGGGCTCTCCACCCCACCCAGGCTGCAGGGAACCATTTGTGGCTTCCTGATCCCACAGCTCTGGCATACTCTGGACTTACAGGCTGGAGACAGTGGGTCCATGTATATTGCTGCCTGTTGCTGGAGGTCAATATGCTCTTGCAGGGTGGAAGTCCCTTCTGAGTCATGAAAAAAATCAGCATGTAGGAAGCAGGAGGAATGGGATTTCAGATGAAATAGTAACTTCCCATTACTGTCTGCATGCAGCCAACTGAGTAAACTTTGGGTCTTGTATTACAAAACATAAATAAATCACATTAGTAAGTACAATTGCAAGCAAACCATGTACAATGTAGAATTCCCTGAAGATGATCAAAGTCTAGTAAAGAAGGTGTTGACTAAACCTTGTGAAAAGGTTCTTAATGGCACTGACAAGTCCCTTTCCACCATAGCTGTGGTTCAAGAGGCCTTCAAGAAGGCAATGTGAATGGGAATCTGGCCCTCCTTACTGCTGGGGCTAAACCATGGTCTTGCTAATGATGCAGCATTTCCTTATATTTGTAATGACAATGTAATGACCTGGTGATAAAGCTTGTATCTACTCCAGTTCTGAAGGAGTTACAATAAAAGATTGATCATTTTACACAAACCAGCTGTCATGCAATGTGGCTGAATCACAGTGAAGAAAAGCCATGAAAGAAGGAGCCAATTTACTACCTATGAACAGAGTTTTGTGAACATCACAGTGCTTGAACCACTCTCACATGTTGTCAGTGCTGGGTTTTGCCTGTACATACACGTCTCCCTGCTCTGTGCTCTCAACCTGCAGTAAGATCTCAACATGCATGTTTAGTACATTGAGCTCACGGATGTTTGTGTTCCCCCTTTGCCTGTCAGCAAAAATTTCACAAGAATTTTTCTTTAGCATGACTTAGAGGTCATTATCTCATGCGACACTCAAAAATGTAATCATTCCTGGTTAGAGTTAACTCTGACTATGAGGAGAAGCAGGGAGTTGGTAGGTAAGGACTCTAAGCTTGCACCTCTGTGGGTTCCTGTGCAACACACGCAAAGCTGCACCTTGTGATTAGCTTTTCCAGATCCCTTAAACACAGCCTTTGACCTCTTGGCATCCAGTGGGTCACCAGCTGCAGTCAGTCATGCTGTGGCCCCCAGACTTAATCGGCAGATTGGCAAGAGTGCTGGGCAGGTAGCAGGCTGCAGCACACCAGTATTTCTGTGCTTGCCTTCTCTGCCTCACCTGTAACATTTTAATTTTTTGCAGCCACAAGCAAAGAGGTGGTTTAGGGACCAGGAGCTTTGTCCAATGGGGTTGGATGCCATCCAGTGTTTGGAGCCACCCTGCCCATCTGGGGTACCTTGATATGAAGCCATAAGCTCTGATCTGAGTACATATTCACATCAAGAGAGGGCAGCCTGTATTTTTGAAGCAGAGAGTTATCAGGATGAGTGCCATTCCTCATCGTGCGTGAAGTTGGTGCCTGTGTGAACACACAGCCACAAATCACTGCAAAGAGCCAAACAGTTATAGGCAGAGAAACTAGGAGAGGATTTTGTTACAGTTACCCAAATGTAAGCCAGGAAACACATTGCTGACGGAACTTCGCTTGAAAGATTTGGACCAAGGGATCAGTTGGATAAAAATGTCTTTTCTTACCAGATGTTGTATTCTCAGTTACAAGCAGAAGTGGTGTAACATCCAGACCTTATCATAGTGAAAAAACACAAGCAATCTTTTAACAAATGGATTAGTAAAACCTGTGTATTTAAGCACCAGGCTAAAGGGCTCACCGTAACTGTCAGATTAATGTGATGATTTTTTGGTCACTTTTGCAGCAGCTTTTTCATGAAGGCTCCTGGCCCCCAACAGAACTGTTTACCTGCTGAAGTGTGACATCATGCTATCAATTGTTTTCCCTGACAACCCTGATCCTGCTCTGTCTTGTCTGGGCTGCATGCTGCAGCAGGAGCTAGAAAACAGTGAACTGTGTGCCCCAAAAAAACCTTGGGATGTTGATGTACAGAATGGTGGGTGGTATTATTTAGATATCTTTGTAAACAAACAAATATAGCTGATTAAAGCTGGATGGCCACAGAGGTTTCTGCCTCCCTCTGCACACCCCACCCCTTTCTTTGCAGTTATGGGGATTTCAGGTTACTCCAAAGGCCAGGTTGGAAATGGGTGTCTCAGGAGCTGCTCCATACGTGGTTCAGCTCCTGCTGGTGGAGACACAGCAAATCTGGAGGAAGACTGCATCTCTGTAGCATATTTTCGTTATTTGGTGGGATGTTTCAGCCCAGACATCAGCAAATGCCATTTCTAGAACCCTGCAGCTCTGACTGATAGCTTAGAGAACTTGATTGCTTATTTAACACAGAGGGAGTAGCACACAAACGTGCTCCTATTTCACTGATCAATACATCTTACCTTATATATTTCAGGCCCACAAGCCACACAACTAAACTTGAAGAAAACAGCAGTTTCCTGGAGTCTGTGCAGCCATCTAGCGTTACTGTGTATATAGCATGCTGGTTATCTGCTGAGACCTCAGACAGCTTCAGTGTTTTTTTCCTACACGTCTCCCAGCTGGATGTTTCAGTTCCAAGAGATTTTGTTAAATGTGCCAGTCCACTGATCTCGATGGTCCCTGAAATTTCTGACTACCTAAGGATTGTGGTTGTGGATGGAGAAGAGGATGCTGCTATGGTATTTCTTTTAGTTGTAGCAAGTACTGGGTGTTACTATCAGGAAGAGCAATCAGGGCATCTCTGGCTGCTACTGCTGCATTTTAGCAATCCTTGAGTCTTAAGAAAAAAAAAAAAGAAAAAAAAGGAAAAAGGGAAAAACTAAATTTGAATTCGAAGAGCAGTGAGCAAATTCAGGAATGCCGCTGCTATCTGCCACAGTTTTGAAGACTTTCTCATTTGCTCAGGAATAGGAAAGCCTTGTACTTACATTGTGAAGGTGCAAGACAAGGGCAAAATAGCTTGAATCTGAATGCCTCACTTTTCACATCTGGAGAAAACCATCTTATCTCAGAGTCCCAGCTTCCTCTTCGGTCATTCAGCAGACAGGGCAATTAGCACAAGGAACTACTTTTACAGTTTGTAGTAAATTAGTTAGACAACCTGTGCAGGCAAGGAGCATGATGAAATGACACACATTCTTGTATTGCATACCAGAGTGACAAGTAAATCTCAAAGGTGACAACCTAGGGTTACTGCGACTTAGCAGCAGCCTCTTGGCCAACCTGAGAACAGAACCATCTTTGTTTACAATCTGCATTTTTCTAACTCTTATCTGCTCTCTTGCACTGTAATTTCCCACAGCCCCCTCTGTGCACTAGGTTCATCTTTCTCTGCTCCTTGCATTACACTGTCTAAGTGTCCAGGTGTGTTATGAGGGACTTTAATCTTCTGAAACAAAAGGTGATGAACAGGTGACTTTCTGCACTGCAGCAACAAGTCACCAACTACTGAGGTAAAAGAAATTGCTTCTAGATAGAAGTTATATATTACAACCTCTTTGCTTGAACTAAGCAGCAAGTGGAGATTTATACCATGGAGACACATCATTTTCTGGATCCCGCGGCACTTATGGATGGTGCTACCAGCTCTGGCATTTTAACATCCTTTGCTGATGGAAATAGCCTTATTCCCAACCCCAAAGAATCTACCCCGTGAACAATTTACATAAACACTGCCTTATTCCCCTTGTTACCTTAAACCATTAATATCAAATATTGAAGCCTCAGTCTTAAGAGCAGCTGGAGAGGAGCAGTGACAAGCAGCAATTACTCATTCCACAGTAATCGCTGGATTTGGATGAGGATGTTTGTCAACATCACCTTACGTGTGCTAAGCCAGGATAAGAGCAAGACTGGACATGAATCTTTTGCACACTCCCCTTCTAAGTTTGACTGTCTGTGGGGTGTTAAAACCAGACCATGGTATGTGTCCAATAGTCTCTAGCCACAGCTGACTGATCTGGTAGCACTTACCTGGAATGCTTTTTTTTTAAAAAATCACATTTTACAAAATCTTTCACTTCATCAGTTTTTGTGGATATTGGATATTTCAGTGTCACCCAAGATGTAGCTTTAATTACTATTCTGTCATTTATTTCTGATGACTTTTACTAATAAACAGGGAAAATAATATTCCAGCCCTGAATTATGACTAGTTGAACACAGAAACACCCTGCAACAAAGGCAAATACTCCCCTAGAGGCTAACAGAACCAGTCTCCTGTTGTGGCGCTTAGTAGGATCTTGGGACTAGCAGCTGGAGTGGTGGGAAGGAGGGTGAGGGCTGTTACATACTGGCACTGTCTCTCCCTGCAAAACTGAATGGCATTCATGATGCTGAGCAGCCCACAGGGAGACACAACTGCACTACCCACCAGCAAATCCCTTCCTGCCCCAAACAGCTTTCAGACAACGTGCTGGGCAGAGCAGGAAATGGCTGAAACACAATTGCCTGACTTAGTGATAATCTGGGGCAAGGTGGTGTATGTCTCACAATTCTAAAAATGGCTTTAAATACATTACAGAAGAATGTGTATGGATACCGAAGTGAAATAGAACATTTGTATTCTATTATGTATTTTATGTAGAGGCTTATTTCCTTTGCATAGGAGATATAAATTGTGCTGCTTAGAATTTTTGGGCAGAACAGGTTTTATGGTGGTTTGTGAAAGAAGTAGAGGTGTTAGCATTTATATCCCAGCCAAAATCTTTGCAGTTTCATTTTCCTGAGTGCTCCTGAAGTTCTAGCTACATCTTCATCCCTGCTTCCTGCTTGCAACTGCTGTTAGGAGCCATGTAAGTCACCATCATATTCCAGCTTGGATGCATTCTTTGCCATCTAGGTGATTATTCTGCTTTAGTTTGGAAAGCACTTTAGGTCTCCTGGAATGAAAGGTGCCTTATAAAATAAAGGTTTTCTTTGTTTATTTCCTGTGATGTCTTGAGAATAGTTGCAAGTGAGACAGAAGGTTGGAAAAGCCTGCATTCAATTGCACAATGCCAGTAAAAAAACCTTATTAGGGGTTTAAGAACATTCCCTCATGTTCCATGCAGAACCATCCCAAGTTAGCCTCCAAACTGTGCCTTGCAAAGCAGAATCACTTTTCCACAAAATGCATTACAACATCCAGAATCAGCCTTTAAGGCTTTGGGAATGAGAAGAATGCCATTCGCCTCAGTTATTACTAGACTTGTTTGCTTTTCTGCTTCTTCTTTCCTCCCCATCTCTCTCCCTTTCCAGGTTTCTATTTAGAACCAGGAGGAGCTTTGGTCCCCTTGATTGCAGGGTAAGTTTCAAATAGTGATCCATTTTGACAGGCACCAAGAAATTACTAGCACAGCATTTATTTTTATTTTTTATGGATTTGAGGTGATAAGCCCAAAGGTATTTTGACACCTTGTGTTATTTAGGTGACGCTAAAGTGTTTGTGTTATGAACAAACAGAAGTATTTACTTTGATAAAGACTGTCTTTTGGGAAGGAGGGTTTTTCCACTGGGGAAGGAAGCACAGCTGTCCATCGGGTTTTAAGCATTCCTCTGCCCTCTCGCAGCACAAAGCGAATGTTCAGCGCATTTCGGTCCTTGCACTGACAGGCATAATCAGCCCCTGCCACGTTCACGGTCTCCAGGTAGATACCCAGTGACGGGTATCGGTGCCGCTCTTGTTCGCAGAGGAAAGCAGTATGACGGAGCCGACAGTATCGGCCTGGGGCGGCCCTCTAAGAGCGCGCTGTACATCACAGGACCCCAAACACGGCTGAACTGAAACAACGACCACCACCCACCGCAGAGCCCCCCCCAGGCTCGCTGCAGAGCGTGGAGTTCCCCCGCTGGGAGGGAGGACAGGCAAGCCCAAGACCGCTTCAACACTGCAGCTGCAGTCGGGTTCGACGCGGGACACCGGCCGGAGAACTCCGAGGAACAACTGCAGCGCGGCGGACCGGGGCGCAGAACGCCACCCGAGTGTGCCCGTCCCCCGCCAGGACTCAAGATGGCTTCCGGGCGGGCTACAGAGGGGGCGGAGCAGGCTGTCTCGCGAGAACGCCGCCACCTCCCGCGCGGGTTGGTCTAGCGCGCGGTTTTTTGGTCTCGCGAGGTGGGTGCGTGCGGTGCGCGCGGGAGTTTAGGCTGTGCGTGTGACGGTGCTGCATCGTTTTGAGCTCCAACGGCCGCGGCGCTCGGCCATGCCGGCCCAGAACACGGCGAGCAGCGGCGGTGAGGGCGAGCGCGGTGGGGTGGGTGGGTGGGATTGCGGTGCGTGAGATTGCGGTGCGTGAGGGTGGGCACATCAAGTAACCGTGCGCTCGTTGTAGAACCGCTGGGAGTGGAGATGGGGGAGCAGGCGGAGGCGGCGGTGATCACGCCGGCCATGCTGAAGGAGGAGGAGCAGCTGGAGGCGGCGGGGCTGGAGAAAGAGCGGCAGATGCTGGAGAAGGTGAGGGGCGGCCTGAGGGCACGGCAGATGCAGCTGCCCCCGGGCTCGGCGGTGGCTGCTGGCCGGGGCTGAGCGTCTGCAAACCCTTTGATTTCAAAACAAACAAACGTGGGAGGCTGGTGAAGTTCCGGGCGGCGGCTGTGATTCACAGCGCCTTTGATCATCCACTGGAGCGTTTGGATTTTTTTTTAATTCTAAAGGTTTACGATGGCCTCTCGCAGCCAGTAAGAAGCCTACTGCATTTTTTACGCATGAAGTTTGCAATGAGAAAATGATTGCCTGTTCAGTTTTGTTGTTCTGAGCTTAAGAAAATTACAATGTTGTGCCTTCAGAAAGGGTAGTAAGATAAATACGAATTTCTACCTGAAATATTAAAGGAAGTTTTTTTTCTTTGCTTTTTCTGTCTGTGTACATAACGCTTCTTTTCCTAGTTTTGCTCCTTATTGTACAAAACAAGCAAAAAAACCCGGCCCCTCCCACCCCCCAAACCCAAAACAATCAAACTAACTAACGACCTGATTCAAGCCTGCAGGACGCTGACACTGTCAGCTTCAAACTGACTGGAAGTAGATTTAGAGTTGCCATTAGGAAAAATTTTTCACTATGAGGGTGGTGAGGTGCTGGCACAGGTTTTCCAGAGAAGCTGTGGCTGCGTCATCGATGGCAGTGTTCAAGGCCAGGCTGGATGGAGCTTTGAGCAACCTGGTATAGTGGAAGGTGGCCCTGCCCGTGGCAGGGGAGTTGGAACCAGATGAGCTTTAAAGGCCTTTCCAACCCAAACCATTCTATGGCACCTCTGTAGATACCTTTCATCCTTTCCAGAAATAAGCATTATTTTTGGTAGCAGGTATAGTTTAGGCAGCAACTGCATCAAGGAAGTAGCCTAGCCAGAAAGGATCAGTTTAGTGGCAGTCACTGTCCTTGTCTGCTGTTCCCTGCACACAGTCGTGTGGGTACCCCTGAGTTTAGGGGAGCAGGAGCTGCTTGAGCTGGCGATGCTGCCAGAAGAAATGGACATTTGATCATATGGAGAGTCAATGTTTTAGTCCTGTTATGTTGCAGGAAATACAGACTGTATCAAGGAAATGATACATGGCTAATTCAAGTGACCTAATCATCACTACGTTTCACTTATCTCTCACTGTGAATGTTTTCTCATGTTGAAAATAAGCATTGGTTGATATAAACCAGTTTTGGAGAGAGAGGATGAAAACATGATGCTTCTCAGCCTCTGCTGATACAAATTATCAAGCTATTGGCATACTACATAAGATACTGTATTTCAGGTGTAAGGAAACAAGCTTGAAAAAACTCTTAAATGCTTTTGGGAATTGTATTCTGAAGAATTAGTGCTATTACTTGAAATACTTGAGAAATAAGGTGGGTTTTTTTCCCATCTTAAAAATTGAAGCATTAGTTTAAGGAGATGAAAAATACAGTTTCTAAGACCTGGAACTAATTTTAATATATCTTTCTTTTTGCTAGTTACAAAGGTGGTTTTAGGCTGCAGCATTTTGTGATGCTGTAGTTGGAAAATAATACTTTATTTTCACAGAAATCTTATAATCTTATTTCTTGCAAACAATAAGTCACGATGGAGCAATGCTTTTAGAAGCTAAGAAGGGAAGGGACTCTTGTAGAGCAAATTATCTCATTGCACAGGAAGTGTTGACAAAAGAACTTAGAATTTCATTTCTTTAACAATCAACCACTTCTGTAACAATGCTATAATGTGATAGTGCTGGGGGTTTCTGTATTCTCTCAATTTCTTCAGAATCTATGGAGCTTACCTGTAGCAAGGGTATTGCTGTGTTTTCCTGTGTGGTTCTGTTATGCTTTCTCTGTGCAATCTGGGGCCAGTGAGACCAAAGGAAATTACTCTTGTAGTTAAACCCAGGCATACTGGCACCTTACGGGCAGCTGATGTTTTTGAAGCATCTGGGTTTCTTATGCTTGTCACTTAAGCAAGCGCCCTGCAAGGTGATGCGAACAGCAGTTCAACAAAGCAGTCACTTTTTCTTTCTGTGGGCTGATGGCAATATTCCACTGCACAAATATATAAGAATGTGGAGTGATGAAAGAGAGTGGCAATTTGTTGACCTTTTCAGTCAAAAATGAGGGAAGAGGAGCCCACTTTCTTGACACTTTAGGGTTTGAGTCAAAGGACAAGATGGAAATAATAAGAATTCCATGCTGTCTGTCGTCTTTGAGGTTTCTGTTTTCCGCTTGATATTTTTGCAGTTGGTCAAGGTAACAGTCCTTCAGATTGGTCGAATAGTGGAAGGATGCTGTGTTCAATAAAAACTAAGCAATAGTAATTTGCTGAATGAAGTAGATTAATTTTAATTATATTCGCTCTTTGCATTGCCCCCAAGAGTTGATCTTTCTGAGCTCAGGTTCTTTTCATCTGAAGGAAAAAAACTTGTATTGGGGAAAGCAGAAGTGAGTAAAAACTATGGAAAATCACAGGCAGGCAATCTCTTCCTCCAGAAAACTTGCGGAAATAGATTCTTCCTCTCCTAAAAGGATCCAGTAGTAGCTACTTGATAAGAATGACATGGAGTATTACTTGTGGAACATAAAGGTGTGATTTCTCTGGGAGATAAACATGCTCCCCCATTCCTGTGTCACACACCCGCCTAATTTGGCTAAACACTTTTTCTCTGTCTGCTAACTCTAGTTTCAGAAGGTTCCCTTGCCTTTCTGTTTTAGCATGCCCTTCACCCCGGGTTTCTTCTGAAGGCAGCAGCATAGATAAGCATCTTGTAAAGCTCTACATCTTGCCTTCCTGGGGTTTCTCTTGGAGATGCTAATTTTACCTTTTCAGTTGTTTGGTACCTCAATCTAATGGGCAATGTTAGATGAATGCAGAAGGGTGAAGGCTTTTTTACTTTTGGGTGAGACTTTTGATCTGAGTTTTAAAGAATAATTGGAAATCTGCTAAATGCACATCCTTGTTCAACAGAAGTTACTTTTAAAAGCATGTGTGGATTTTCTAAGCAAAGCAAGCAGAAGTTGCTGTTTTCACATTAGGAATTGACCTGTGTAAATTAGGCATAATGGGTTTTGTAGTCATCTGAATATCTTGTTCATAATGGAAAACTGTACCTTTGTGCAAATAGTTGGCATGTGGAGGAGTCCCAGGTATTACTTGGTAAAACTGTTGCCAGGTGGGTTCTTTCTCCCCACTTCTCAAATTTTGCAGGATACAAATGAACTTCAATTATAGTTTGCTCTGAATCTATTATATTTGAGTTGAGGCAACTTTGAGCCCTTGAATGCCTTGTGCTACTGCACTGGAGGGGGGTGTGTGTGTGTTACAGAGCTCTGTTTATGCAACTGAACGCAACCCTCAGTTACTTTGATTTTACAGCACTTCGTAGGTACATATGAATCCATACACTCTGGACTTGTACACCTATAATTGCGGGAAGGGTGTGCGTGTGTGAGACAATTGTAGTTATCCTGTAGAAGAACCCTTTGATGTTTTAAGAGCCTTCACTCTTGAAACATCTATAAGTACTTGACATCTCTTTGTGTTGGCCAGGCTCGCACTTCTTGGGACAGGGAGTCAAGTGAAATGCGCTATAAGAGGCTTCAACATTTGCTGGAAAAGAGCAACATCTATTCCAAATTCTTGCTAACGAAAATGGAACAGCAGCAACTGGAGGTAGGTGTATTCTTGTCTGCAGTGGGGATGTGCTGATGTGCTGCCATCTGTTTAGTTGTGTTTTGGTCATTTGTTGTTTTGGTTTGGTTTTTTTGTTTTGTCATCCAACTGTTTGAAGTAAAGTAAAAATGCTGTTAACAATAACAACATGAAAATCCACTGCCCAGGCATGAAGTGGTGCTTTATATAATATTCAGAATTTGCTCTATAGATTAATAGCTAAATCAGACTGGGAAGAGCATGAATTATAATTTAAAATCACAGTGTAAAGATGGCACTGATATCTTTACAATTATTCTGTTGGTTTGAATCCTGGGAAGAAAATATAAACTTCAACTAAGAAACAAAGTTTAAGGGAGTTAGAGGATAGAAGACGCAAAGAATTGACGAGTCAGAAGTTGTGCAGCCTATTTGTGTTAATTACTGAAGGCTGAGGATGATGTGTGTCTTCAGGACGCTAATATAGGCCTCCCTCAAACAAATTTATGAATTAGAGTGATCTGAAGCCATAATGTTACTAAACAAGAGCTTCCATAAAAGGATGTGGAGTTTTGTTGTTTGTGGGTTTTGTTTTGGTTGGTTGGTTGGTCAGGGTTTTGTTTGCTTGGGTGTTTAATCCATGGGCTGCTGAGTTCATTTTTATCTTGACTTTCTTAACTGTACCTTTGTGGACAAGCTTATAAGAGTTTATGCTTGAGAGAGGGGGCAGTGACTCAGGAAAAAATGAGACTGGCAGACTGCAGGAATCTCCTTTCTGTAGCTTAACTGTTAGCTCAAATTTGTGGTTACTGCTTTGATAGAATGCAGGTTTCAGTACCAAGTCTTGCTCCATCTGATAAATACCAAAGTCTGTTATCTCTTTTTCCCCTGGTCCTTTTGCATTCAGCAAGTAGAAGTAGCAGATGGGATGAAAATTTTAAATTGCTCAAGACATGAAAGCACTTCTTCCTTAAAGGCATTATAGACTCTACTTACAAATGATTTCTGTTCTTCAGTGAACACAGGTGGTAGTATGTTAAGTTTAAGGAGGGCTGAATACATGGAAAGCTTACTGCAGTAGATGTGATCTTGAAGAGTTTGCAGTTGGGAGTATTTTTGTTGTAGTCTTTCTAAAATATTGTATTTAAGTGTTTAAAGTACTCACAAGTAACTCCGGGCAGGTGCCCTTTCCTGTCTTAAGTTTTGCTTTACCATTTTAAATTATGTCAGAATAGAAGCTTTTAGTGAGAGTGTAAAAACAAAGTCTGTAGAGTACACAGAGCCCTGCATTACCAACGTAATCTCTGCCTGTTATCATTTCTGTAATGGATAGTGTTATTGAAGGATAAAAAATGTGTGGGTATTTGGTTTTTGTTTTTTAGGAACAGCGGAGGAAAGAGAAGTTAGAAAGAAAGAGGGAGATGATGTTAAAATCTGCCAAGGTAAGATTAACCAGCTATTTTATGCAACTTCCTGAATAAAAGTCTAACAAATTATTATGACAATTTTGATCAAGGTAGGTAAACTAAATAAGATAGATTAGCCAGTATTTGACATGCAGGATCTATCTAGTATGCCATATTTATTTTGACCGTAATAAAACTGTTTATAAGTGCTTAAAAATTGCATAACGTAACAGTCATCTTAAGGAGATGCTTCTAACTAATTTATACTAAAGAAAACGGTTTCAATTTGTCTTGAGATTTTTTTTTTTTTATTTAGGAATGATTATTTAATTAACCAAGATGCTGAATAAGTAGTAAAAAACCAGGAACAACTGCTTAATAGTAAAAGTGCTTCAAGAATCTTTCAAAGGCAGTGGTTTGAGACTGATAGTATCTTTTATTTGTGTCATGATAGAGATGGAAAAGAAGATGAACCTCTTCCTGTGTTTATTTTCTAGGGCCAAAGTGCAGTTGATGGCAAAGAGGAGAAACCAGGTACTGTATTAGATATTGCATCTTGTCAGTTACAGGTGTTTTTAATTTCCTTAATGTTTGATGTGTTGTATAAACTCAAATGTTATATTTTAGGTACAAAGAAGAAGAGAGGAAGAGAAGAAGGGACATACAACATCTCAGAAATTATGTCCAAAGAGGTAGGCCATAACTCTAAATAGGCTTGTCTGGACTTTTGTAGCACAAATTTTAACCAATGAGGCAGGCTTTTTTAAGACTTTGGGGAGTCAACCTGTGAGGAGAGACCACCATTTGATTTTTCAGTTACCCTTTGTAATTGCAGTGCATTCTCTCGTGTGTGTGTGGGCTTGTTTAGAATCACGTGTATGATAATGATGTGCAGAAAGCTTTCTAAAGTATGTCCAGATTCTTCAATTAAAAGATCTCATGAAATACAAATTGTAGTAGCCTTTAAGGTTGAAAAGCACATAACATTTTTTTTTTTTCTTTGCTTCCAGGAAATACTATCTGTGGCAAAAAAAAGTAAAGTGGAAAATCAGGTATGTTGGCACATGTTATTGCAGTTTAACTGTCTTAAGCCCAAAGGGAGGGAGGGCTTTTTATTCTTTGTAGCGTATCTTTAAACTTTTCCTGTAAATAAACATCTTTCTGCTAGGTATTGAAGTCCTAAATTAGAAGTTCAAAAAAGTGATGTAAGTGAATGCTCTTAAATACTTACAGAAATCCAAACTTCTGATTTATTATTTTAACACTGAATTTTAATGTATTGTACTTTATAGAGCACTGTATTTTAAAAAATGAAGGACATAGAAATTTACTAAAATATTTGTGCTGGTGTATAAGACCTTAAGACATCATTCTTAAGCAGTCAAGCATGGTGATAACAGGTGTGGTCTCTTTTGCTTCTGCTATAGTTTAAAAGCTACATGCACAGTATGAATTTCTTTCCAACATTTTCTAGAATCAGCTTACAGAAGGGAAATGGCTTCATTAAATGCCAGCCGCTGTGAGAAAGGTTTTAAGTCTGCTCGCTTTTACGAGTAGAAAACGATAAGCCAAGTATCTTTAGTACCTATCCGTGCTCTTCAATTCTTAAGGAGTAAAGTATGCATTGAAGTTTTGCATCTCCTTAGGTAGTAATGTTAATCCTAAAAATAAATTCCACTCAAGTTGACAGTTACATAGAATTAGTCTTTGTGTCAGGGGCTGGCTTACATCACTTGCATATTCTTGAACTTACTTCTATAGGATGGAAGTTCCTCTGATAACCTATGTCCAGAAGACCTGCAGAAAAATGAAGACTCAAACAGCGTCATTAAGGACAGATTGTGTCAAGCTGTACGAAATAGTGCCAAACAATTCCTTGATCCAGTACGGAAATTTAATGGACAACCAGTGCCTTTCCAGCAGCCAAAGATTTTTACTGGTGGTGTAATGAGGTGGTACCAAGTGGAAGGCATGGAGTGGCTACGGGTATGGAATGATTGTTACTGATATTGAGATCTGTTGCTGATTGGAAACAGAGAAATGGAGGGGAAGATGCACTAGAAGTCTGTGGTAATAGTTGATACAGGGAGGGTGGAGAAGACACAGTTCTTCATGATTTCTTATGACAGAAGAACCTGGTGTTACAAAAATTGTCAAGCAGCAGATGTGTTTCAGCATGGGGAGGATATTTGTAAACATTTCTTTAGACTTTCTGGTTGGTGTTCTCCATCTTCCCTTTAGCATCTATTTGCTTGTTCAAATCTGTCTTTGCAGCGTCTTTTTACAAAATGCTTGGTGAAAGCAGGACTATGCGTACTATTAAGGGACAGTTGCTATTTTTCTCTCTTAAAAGCTTGAATACCTAGCCTATAGGTGTTTAAAGACCCACTACCTTGTAGACTTGGCATGGATGAGTTTTCTATTCTCTGCATCTAGAAATCTAACTAGTAATACCAACACAGTATTTTAAAAATGTTTTGTCTTTAGTTTTTGAAATAAACCTACAGAAACTTGCCATAAAGAAATGCCCAGATACATATTTAACTTGTGCCTGGTTTGGCTTGCAAGCCAGATTAGAACAACTTCGATTTTTTTATTATTGGAACCAGACAGAATTGATAGTCATTCTGCTACTGATCTCTTATTTTCCTTATGTTTTTTAATTCTTATTCCCTACAAGCATATTTATCCTGTTCTAACAGGCTTAGGCTGAAGTGAGTGCTACTGAACTTGCGCACTGACTTCTGTCACTGGGAAGTGCCTAGGGAGGACAGGCCACTTCTGAAGGGAAAGTCAGCTTCCTTAGTGGGGCCCTCAGTTATAGTAATCTTTTCCATGAATCTTTATGATTACTAGTTAGAGTAGCCAAAGAGCGCTTCTGTGTCTTCCTTTCTCTTCTTTTGTGAGAGTTTGCTCTGTCACTTGTTAGAAGAGGCAGAATCTGCACAAAGAACTTTGGCTGGAGCAGGCAGCTATAATGGTCAGGAGTTGCACCTTTTTCCTATGATGAAGTAGCTATGCCTACAGAAGCTACTTGACTAGATAAAATTGAAACATCAGCATAATAACTTGCTTTTTTAGAGTTAGAGTGGGGAGCTAAGGGAATTCTTCAGATCTGTGATGAATAAAAAATACAGTTAGTATGAGCTGTACTTGCAGTTGAAGTGCCTTTTGATATAACGCTGATTTATATTCTTTGATACTATTCTGGGCTTTTTTTTTGTGCCTTAGGCACTTAATTGGCTAGAAACATACACTTACATATGAATGCCTGAGGTTAGCAAGATGCTTGTATTTATTTTCGCCATGGAGAAAATCGTCCTCATCTGTAATGCAAAATGCGCTTAGTAGAGAGTTTCCACAGGTCCTGCATTCCTAAAAATGTCTGTTGTTTCTAAGGTGTGTTGGTTATTTTGTATTTACATTTCTTTTTCTATATATGCAGATGCTTTGGGAAAATGGTATCAATGGCATTTTAGCCGATGAAATGGGGTTGGGGAAGACAATCCAGTGTATTGCGACAATAGCACTGATGGTGGAGCGAGGAGTTCCTGGTCCATTCTTAGTATGTGGTCCGTTGTCTACCCTTCCAAATTGGATGTCTGAATTCAAGAGATTTACTCCAGAGGTAAAAGTTTTTTCTTTTTCTTAGGTTTTAAAAGAACAAATTGTTCTTATTCTTTACCTTGAAGCTCTCTCTGTATAGAACATAAATTTAATTGCAGTTGTTGGTTGCTACACACTGTGCCATGATGTGCTATGTATTTACAGCCTTCTTGCAACAGATAATTATCTCTACTATCTTCTCTTTAGGCTTAAATGAGCTTAGTTCATCTGACTTCTCAACTTCTTTTTTTCAGATTCCCCTAATGCTCTATCATGGAGCTCAGCAGGAACGTCGTAAACTGGTTCGCAAAATTCATGGGCGACAAGGATCACTGCAGATCCATCCTGTGGTCATTACTTCATTTGAAATAGCCATGCGAGATAGAAATGCCCTGCAGGTACCTAAGTTTTCCTGAAATCCCTCAGGAGGGTGGAATGCCTCGTCACTAATAGCAATGCTTTTCAATACAGTAAAAAAACCCCTATATGCTGCCCATACAATGAGTGTCATACTGTGGCATTTGTATTACTATTCTTTTCTGTTTCATTGGTAGTGGTGGCTCTGGAATTTCATGTTTAAGAAGTTCATAGAATCATAGAGTAGTTAGGGTTGGAAAGGACCTTAAGATCATCTAGTTCCAAACCCCCTGCTATGAGGTCTCCATGCAGCCTTCTCCAGGCTGAACAGCCCCAACTTTTTCAGCCTGTCTTCATATGATCAGCCCCCCGATCATCCTAAGCAGATAGTTACAGCATACCTGCTTTTCTCACTACCTCTCTGTAGGGGATGGTGAGTGAGGCTTAGAGTAAAAACTATGCTTAGTGTATAAATATCATGATTAACCTCAGAATGGCTGTTTCAGCAAGATGAGTTTCTTACAGAAGTTTTATTGTAATCACCTAAGCTTTCTAAATGTAACCGCCATGAAGCAGGTTTATGACATTAGCTGTTTAGACTCAGCTCTTCCAGTCTGGCAAAGTGAGAATCAAAAGTAAATAGAATCTTTAACAGGCAGTATAATCTTACTAGTCCTGCTTTATCTCATCTGGCATGTGTTTTGATGGAGTAATGCTAAGATTTATTGAAATATCCTTTCTTTTTGTAGCACTGCTTCTGGAAATACCTTATAGTAGATGAAGGTCACAGGATTAAAAATATGAACTGCCGCCTTATTAGAGAATTGAAACAATTCAATGCAGACAATAAACTCTTGTTGACTGGTACTCCCCTGCAAAACAACTTGGCAGAGCTTTGGTCATTGCTTAACTTCCTGTTGCCAGATGTGTTTGATGATTTGAAAAGGTAGGTTGCAATCTGATGGTGAAAACTATTCCTGTTTGTTCTGTTTGGGCATTACTGTGAATCTTTTAATTATTAAACTTATATCAGCATATGAAGAGCTATTTTATAGTATGGTTGTAATTTGGTGTGATTATTTCACAGCAAAGGCTTTGAAATGTGTCTTGCCTTCACACTTTGCTGTTTCAGAAAGGAAGGAAGTGATTGTCAGCTCTGTCATTAGTGGAAGCTCAACTCTGAGCTAAGACTTGAGCATTTGATGGGGAGATGTTTGCCTAATCAAAGGGCCTTGTGTTGCTTGAGGATTCTCTCAAAGTGCTGGAGGAAGCTGTGTGAGGCTGGCAGATGTGGGACCCATGAGAAATTGATCATTTTCTGAAGCAGTTATGGGGTCAGGTGGAAGAATGTTGCCAAAACAGTCCTTAGACTAATTTTGGAAAAAGATATAGACTAGATTGAATAAATTGTAGTGAATATTCCAAGCAATAAAAGTATTTTTACCAATCATTTAAAACTTCAAGCATCTGAATTGGCAGGTGTATTTCAGAAATGCTTCCTGTTCACTCTTTAATCATGGTGGATGTTAGTGCTTTTGTTTTTCTTAAATCGCAGGATAAAACAAGAATAGATTACTTAAATAATTAAGAATAATAGATGTGAAGTAAGCTATTTTCTTTCTTTCTTTGTTTTTATAGCTTTGAATCCTGGTTTGATATTACCAACATTACAGAAACTGCTGAAGATATTATTGCTAAAGAAAGGGAGCAAAACATCCTGCATATGCTGCATCAGGTTTTCACTTATTCTTTGTGTTGTTTTTTTTTTATGGTTTATTTCTAACATTGACCATTATTGTGAAGTATGTCAAAATCTTGTTTGTGGAGCTGAATTGTGAGCCTGAGGCTTTTATTGTGACACTTCTGGACTTCCTTAGACTTGTGGGGCTTTTTTTCAGTCATTACAGCACATAAATGCTGAAAGCAACAATATACCTCTTTGACAATGACTCATTTTTATTCTTGCAGCTGAATTGAGTTTAGTCAAGCTCAATCGTGGTTGCTTGCTTCTGTTTGCCAGAAGATTTAATTGGTGTATTGTTTTTGTTGAAAGGTAACTTTGAAGGAATTTATGTAACTTTTAGGTGTTGAACAGAATACCTTTTGACAAACTAGTTGTATAATGTGACTGTCTTCAAAACCTTAAACTCAGAATTTAAATGCTTACATAACTGTAATTTTTCCATTACAAGCTGATGGCAAGTTATGAATTATATTTTCCAGATAAAATTGTCATTTACAACACATTGCTTAGTTAAAGGTTTGGGACTTTCCTGGAGTAACTTGATTTAAGAAATATAACAAGTGAAATAAACTGTTCATAATAAAATAGCTTTCAGTAAATGAAAATTATTGAAAGGTCTGTAATATAGTTACTACTGCACCCTTATGAAACACTTCAGGATTTTAAAAATGTCAATGGATGTGATGTTTGAATGCATGTATTACTGACATGCACGTTAAAGTTTTGGAGAAGGTATCCATATTAAGAAATGAAATACGATCTCTGCAAATCAAGTCCCTTGTTTTAAATTTTCAAAACAGCATTATATCAGTAGGCCTGTTTGTGTATTGTTTTGTTTTAAACTAACAGTGTTGAGAGCTTTGAATAATAGTAAGTCATCTGCTCAATGTTTCAGATTTTGACACCTTTCTTGCTGAGAAGACTGAAAACTGATGTTGCTCTTGAGGTTCCTCCTAAACGAGAAGTTGTGGTATATGCACCACTGTCAAAGAAGCAAGAAACTTTCTATACTGCCATTGTGAATCGCACCATTAGGAAGCTGTTTGGAAATAATGAGGTATCTACTAATGTGGATATTAGAAATGTGTTTGCTGTTAATGATTTGTAGGTAAAACCACATTAGCGTTGCTTCATCACCATTGTAATCAAGCTGACTTTCTGCTTAAATATGTAGTCTGATCTGTTATCTATTTCAGTGGTATTTACTGTAACTGACCTGAGTGTGCACAGAACTAACACAATGTAAGCGTAAATGTGTTCTTGATTACTTGTAGCCTGGGGGTAAAGAAAGCAGGTTTAATAGAGTTGACAATTTCTATTGTAAAATCAGTAAGCTACTAATGCAGCTTTTAAAAATCAAGTAGAAGCTTTCAAAATGTGCAACTATAGACCTTTAAAATTTGGATTGCATTTTCTGTGTAGCAAAGCTTAACAGCTGCTAAGTAGGTATTGCATGATGCGTATCAGTGAGACCTCTTTTTGGTATCGAGAATTACTGGGTCAACATAGGTCTTTGAATCTGAAGCTGTCTATTGTTAATGGCAATGTTATTGTTTCCTACAGGAAGAAGTAATTGAGTTGAGTCCTGCAGGCCGACCAAAACGCCGTAGTCGAAAAGTGGTTGATTACTGTGAAGACCATTATGGTTCATCTGATGACTTGGAAAAATGGATCAGCAAAATGCAAGAGGAAGTAGAAAAAGAGAGGTGCCTACTCTAAAAGATTCTTTTTTTATCGTTATAGTGCATATCTCACTCTTAGTTTGTTTTCTGAGCTTTGCTTATTCAAATTGATCAAGAATAGAATTTTGTCAGTCACTATCCTTGTAGCTTTATGACTTATTTCTTTGCTTTTAGTTAATATTTGCTGGGCCATGATAGCAATGATTAAGTTGTAACATCACTCATTAGAGTTACAGCTAAATAAGACATTTACTGCTAGACCTGCGGCCTTTGGAAAGTCTAGCAATAAATTTGCTTCTTGAGTCCCTGTTTTCATTAGTCAGTCTTTTGTAAGCCCTGTGACAATAGTGCTGTTGATAGCCATAAAGAGCTAAAATGTCCTAGTGTGAAGTGTAATTTTTTGGGGCTGTTAAAACATTTTAATAGTGAAGAACTGTTTTTTTTTTTCACCAAAGCTTCAAGGTCTAAGATAGTGTTAGGTGCCAGCCAGGAAAGAACTGCTTCATCTTAGTTATTTAGTAGTTGAAATTTCATTGTAATACCTTAGGTCTTGGCTATGGCTGGCAATGAGGACAGAGAGCTGAAGAGCTTGGTTTCTTGCTATGTTTTGCAGGGTTTCTGATAAACCTTTTGTCTCTGATGTCCAACTACATTCACAGGTGTATCTTTCACTGGCTCCAAGACAGGACGAGGGATAATGCTTGTGTGCTAACTACAGTTAACTCCTAGTTTTTTGCAGAATTACTCTGGAATACTTGAAGCAAAGTTTGGGCTCAAGACTGGAGAAAAGGGAGGAGTCTTGTTTCCTTGCGAAATTTTCTAAAATATGTAGGCTTAAACTGAGGCCTAGAACCCAGATGGTCAGCACAGTTATTGCTGGTTTTGTGACAACCATTGATCACTTGCTGGTGCTTAAGATCAGAGTTGAGGCTCAGGACTGAGGAAGCTGAGGGATCATGTTCATTCCTGAGTTTGATAAGGTCTGTTGGTGGCTCTGAATTGGCTGGCAGTCCCTTGGATGTAAGGAAAACCAAGTTAATCTTCAGGGTTGAAATGTATTTATTTTGCTAGATTTTTATTGTAATCCTGTTCTTATAAAGAGCAGGCACTTAAATACATGTTTACATTAGTTTTATGGTACGCATGGATCCCTTATGTTGGAAACAGAACGTAGATGTGGAAGACCTAAATAGCTGTATTTGTTGCGAATCCTGCACTTTGTACATGTGGCCAAAATGGGATAGGCAGAGAGCTGATTTTGGAATAGTTTTTGTATTGTTCTGCAGGAGATGTCACCGTTTGTTCTACAGAGGGCTTGCTTCTGTTCCCTTTTCTGCTGGATGACTTGCATAAGTTGGGTGGTTTTTTGCTTCTGATTATTACTGATCACCCTTTTGTATTTTAAACCAATAATGACAAACCCATCCCAAGTGTGACACTAGAAGAAGTTTTATCTGATAATAGCTATACTAAATATAAGAAATTTTGAGGACATCTGACCAGCATGTGAGTCTATTACTTGCTTTTTGTTTTATTGTTTTCTGCTCTTCAGTATCTGTAGCA
Organism: Psittacus erithacus; assembly: GCA_009867235.2. Lineage (NCBI taxonomy): Eukaryota > Metazoa > Chordata > Aves > Psittaciformes > Psittacidae > Psittacus > Psittacus erithacus. Next base: position 57,020 of record WYDI02010471.1, on the reverse strand, counting down.
TAATAAAGTGACAGTTTCCATACTAATAAGGTGACATATCTTTTCAAGGCCAGTGGTAGCAGTGAGCATTCCCATGGATTCTGAGGTGAACCTGAAACTGCAGAATATTATGATGTTACTGAGGAAATGTTGTAATCACCCCTATCTTATTGAATATCCTTTGGACCCTGCTACACAACAATTCAAGGTACATATTTTAAAAGGATTACAAGAAAAATTATTCCAGGCATTAGAAAGCAATAGACTGTGAGGTAACAGCAGTAAAGAATGACCTTTTCAGTGTATTTGGCAAGCGCCTCCCCATTGAATTCCAGCAGTGTCCTGAGTCGATTATTTGAAATTTCCTGCAGTAGCAGTTGCAGAGACCAGTTCAGTCTCTGTGTGTGTTTAGCCTTCGCTTAGTGATGCTTAACGTTCTACATTATGGCAGCACTCATCTGCTGGGAGCAGAGTTGCTGAATTCAGACAGTAGCTGGGTTTCCATTGACCTGAGGTGTTTTAGGATCTGCCTCAAGCTCTCCTCACAAAGGTTTCTTTTGAAAACAAAAATGCTGACCTTGGTGGACTGTTCGTAATGTACACACTGCAGGAGGTGCAGTGGTAACTTTAAAGTGTGAGGTGTTGAAGGGCTGAACCAAGTACAACAGAGTTGTCTGCTCAGAGAATACAGCATTTCTTCTCCTCAAAAAGGGGAAAAAAAAATTCCAAATTATATCATGAGGGCCAGCTGGTAGCTTAATCTACACAATGCAGTTGGTAATATAAGAAACTGAAGTAATTTGAATTGGAAGAATCTTGAGCAACTCTAAGTTGCTTGCACATTCTAAATGTAGGTTTGTGGACACGTGTAATGGTGTTTCCTGTTCAACTAGCGACAATAGATTCAGTTTTGCTCAGGAGCAAGCTGTTGAAGCTTATCGATGTAGAGTCAGTGCATAAAAAGCAGACTGCCCAGTCTGGGTGATAAGAGGCTATTATTGTAGAAAATGCAGGCTATCTGACAGTTGACACCACTTGCAGGAGCTAGTACCTACTCAGGAAAATGGATTAGGAATTTTTGAGGTGATTGTTATATGGCTCAGGCCTGAGAAGTTTTCTACATCCCTGCTCTTAGCCCATACCAAGAATTAGAAAAAGGAGTCTAAGGTAGCAGTGTGGAAACTTGTTCTGTGGACTTCGTTACTTCGATGGTATGTGTGCAGTAACTTCTTCAGCAGTGCTTCCTTACAGCCAGTAGGTGGAAGTCTTGTGCACTAATTTCAAGCTGTGAAAGAAACTGCAGCACTTTTCCTGTGGAGAAAGTGTCACCAGGGTTTTGCCTTCCAGAATTGGGATAAAAACTAATATATTTTTTTTTTTAATAATTATTTGGGCTTATGAAATGATGGGGTTGGTTTTAGTTTTGGCATGATTTAATTGATTCAGTGTAGTTTGCTAAAGTTAGTGTTGCTTTTAGTTAAAAAGGCGGTGCAAGCTTGTTTCTGCGAGAAGCTTTCAGACAGCTTTTGTTAGTGCTTCTGAATTGGGGAAACCTGTGATGTCATTCCCTCCTAATACATGATCCTCTCTTCCCTTTTCCAAGATTGATGAAGATCTAGTAAAGAATTCAGGCAAATTTCTACTCTTGGACCGAATGCTTCCAGAACTGAAAAAAAGAGGACATAAGGTAAAGCTTATGATTTGACAGGAAAGCATCACTGTCCTCTTGTGACCAAAAAAATGGTACTAAGGAATCTTCTTGCTTTTGTAGGTCTTAATGTTCTCACAAATGACTCAGATGCTTGACATTTTGATGGATTATTGCTATTTAAGAGACTTCAAGTTTAGTCGATTGGATGGCTCTATGTCCTACTCAGAGAGAGAAGAAAATGTAAGTAGATGTATATACCCTTTGAGCCTGTTAGTAAACTGCAAATAGCTTGATCCTGTGCCACTGGAATATTATTTCACGCAGCATTTAGCCTTAAATAGGCAAAAGATCTGTGTTAAAAACTGACATCCTTGCTGCTGCTTTAATATCTGTAGCTTGGAAATACTGAAGCAATGAAATGTGTTACTACAAATATCTTGGGGTATGCTTAGAACGAGGTGTGCTCACTTACTCTGTTGTACAAATATGATAGGTATTGTGTGTATGAGTTGTGTATGTAATATATCTAGATTGTGGAAGATGCTAATCCTAATTTTACCCCTTCACATATTATTTTCTAGCATCCAGGATATGATGCCAACATCTATGGGGGAGCGTACTGCAAGTCTAGTGACAAATAAAGTAGATTTCCAGAAAATCAATTTTTTGTACCTAGTAGGAGACCAGTAACTTCAGCCTGAAATTCCACATGTATTAGTTCCAGCACAACCCTTTGTACTTGGTTGCTTGTAATGATTTCAAATAACTACAGAATACCTTGCTACTGATGCATATATTTGTCATGAAGAGCAGCCATGTAGGGTTGTTCTGGAAAACCACCTCTCTGAGGGTTTGCAGGGATGTAAAAGAGGAATATGGAGGAAGTATGCGGGGATATATCATGGAGGTGTGCTATAATTGCCATCTGGTCTACAAAGTATGCACTAGTGTTTTTGAAGATACGGAAGAACAGTAGCAGATGACAGATATTCTAGCTCAAACTGTGCTTCCTTTTGTGCAATTTTTTTCTGTGCTGAGGAAAACCAAACCCTGCAACACTTAAGTTACTACTGTTAGAACTGATTCTTAATGAGGAAAGCCTAAAACATATTTATATTATATTATGTTATATTATATTTATTATATTATATTGGTGAGCTATAGTGACTTTTATTAAGCTGGTAAAATTCTGAACTGGCTTGTGGCATTGGGGGGATTAGTCGGTTGTGTGCAAACCACAGTGTGATGTGGGTGTAGGATTAAATAAATCTTTCAGTTGCCAGTCTGAAGTTCAGCAAGGCACTGTGATTTGCTGCTGGTGCTGCAGTTGCTGATGTCCAGGAGAGTCCAGAGAATATGGACTCTTCTGGGCACCCTTTCTTTTAAAGAGCTTGGGTAGCTGCTTCCACCTGGAAGTGGGGTGATAGTTTATTTTTCTCTGCTGTGATCAAGGTCCTGAAAATTACTGTACACTTGCAGTTTTCTACCAGTATGCGACTGATCAGAGTTAAGCAGACTAGGTTTTGACTGGTATTGCAAACCTGGCAGGAGCCGTGCTGACACTTGGAAACATCTTGCAATGAAAGTAGGCTTAATGTCGAGAAGGAGACCAGAAAGTTACTCTTAGCTATGAAGTAAGAGGAGGGGGTATACATGGTAGCTGGAAGTTATAGTCAAGTTGGCATCAGTATTTTAGATTGTTGCTTGTGTCAATAAGTGGATATGTCTTTAGGCTCTGGCAACTTGGACCGTGCTCATCAGACAAGAAAATACAGTTGCTTCACTTCTTGGTCTTGTCCTGTCCCAAATGCATGTAATGTTTCTTAAAGCCTTGCTTTGGCCTCTTGACAGCGTGTGCTGTATTTTATCTGTGTTAATATTTTTAAACACAGATGTCTCAAAATAGAGCATTAACTATGTTGTGTTTGATTTATCTACTGTTTTTTTAATGAATTCTCTTCCAGATGCATCAGTTTAATACTGACCCTGAAGTCTTCCTGTTCTTAGTGAGTACAAGAGCTGGAGGCTTGGGCATTAATTTAACTGCGGCAGACACTGTGATCATATATGATAGTGACTGGGTATGTTGACAGACTGTTAACTTGTGAGAAGTGTCATAAAATGCTTTCTGTTGCTGCTTTTGATTATTATTTACTAACCCATTATGCTATAGACCATTTCTATAACTTTAATGAGGTATTACAAAGTAGTGTATGCAGACATGTTATGTATGTAATATTGTTTGAAAAGTTCTAGTTTATGAAATAAAATGTTAGAGCTGGTTTCCACAACTAAGCTGTTTGACCCTGAGTTATACAAAAAGCAGGAAGGGTTTTCTTACTACTGTTGAAGATATTTCCTTCTTTAGATTTACTTAAGTGTAAATGTAGTTGGACCTTCTACAGATTCCCTGTTTCTAACAGCTACCACGTTAGCATCAGCCCCTTGAACTTCCTCCTGTGACTTGACACGTGTTTTAGCTAGCTAGGATTATACTGCTCCTGTGAGTCTGGAGGCAAGGGTAGCAGAGAGGTATGAAAGCATATGGCTGAGGACCTCTCCATCTTCACTTACTTTAATAGGAATCTCTGCTGTTTGCATGACTATTCAGCTTCAGGAGAGTTAAAGCAGCTTCACAAATGGCTGAAAACTTTTTTAATACCTTTTTTTTCTTTTTTTTTTTTTTTAATCCTCCAACAAAAAAACTCGCAAACCTAAAACTGTGACACCCTCAGCTAAATTTGTGATACAAAACATGTCCCTTTGTTGAAAACTGCAGCATATAATGCAGAAGCTGCCCAAACTAGTTGTGTTACTCTGGCTGCATAGCTACAGCAGCAGAGCTTGTCAAGGACAAGTGTAAGAGTAGGGAGATACAAGATTCTATTATGCCATGGATGCCCTGCTTACTGCTTCTCTGACTCTGAGAGCTCACTGCTGAAAGTGCTACCTGTGGTAAGTCTCTTAAGAAAACATTAATGGTTATAACTAGCTTGTTTCTTCATCTGCTCAGAACCCCCAGTCAGACCTGCAGGCCCAAGACAGGTGTCACAGAATTGGCCAGACAAAGCCGGTCGTTGTTTATCGTCTTGTGACAGCAAATACTATTGACCAGAAAATTGTGGAGAGAGCTGCTGCCAAAAGGAAGCTCGAAAAGCTGATTATCCACAAAAGTTAGTATCTTTCTCTTACGACTTCCAGTAAGCATGTGTTGCTTCTTTGAATCTTGAGAGAACTCCTACTGCTCTGTTTTGTGACTGCTTAGTATTTTTCTTAAATGCAAAAAAAGTTTCATTCTCCCAGCAAATGAAGATAGTATTACTTTCCAAAATACTGTCTTGAGACACATTGTAAATAACTTCTGCAGCAAATTAAAGGAAAGCACTTCTGTTATCTCTGGAATACCATGTGATAACTACTCCTTTACTAGTACATACAGAAAAGAGGAGTGATGGGACACTGAGCCTCCCTGGAAGAAATATAGGTAAGACCAGGCAATAAATGAGTAGAGGTCTGGGCTTTTGTGGCAGCTTGTCAGGTAGTTTGACTGAAATACTTTTGGACTTTTAGCACTGAAAATGCTGGTGGTAGATGGTAAGTCTTGAGTTGATAATATTTTAAAAATTCTAACTTAAATGAACCAGAATATAAATCAAAAAGCAAATTAAAAAATTCTTCGTGCTTGTGGTTTAATTTGTAACAGTTCTTCATTAGGAGGAGCAATAGGCCCTCCTAATGACATCTAGAGCAGTGTTTCATGATGTGAAGTTTAGCAATAGACTTTTCCAGTTGCACTGGCAAACTTGCTTGGGTAGGGAGTGCTCCTATTAAAATTGGTAAAATTAATAAAGAATAAAGAATAGAAAGTTGGTTACCAGGGGGGTACCTACTAAACTTGGTTGAGACTGCAAATCCTAGAGCTGTAGAAAAAAAAAATCAACATCCTGTTTGCATCTGTCCTTCTGAATCTTAAGAACAGTATGTTATAACCCCTGTAGAACAGTCCTGTTTGAACAATTAACAGTGCTGAATAGAACAGTAGTCCTTGATTTTATGTGTAGAACAATGGTGCTTCTTGTTGTAGTTTTGATTACATAGCTGGTCATACTCAAAAGTCTTTAGAAGCAATTGCGTTGAAGTGGCTCTTTTGGGGGTAGATTTTTCTTGTTTGGGTCCCATAGGAATCCTGCTTTGATTCCATATCTTACTCTGTGGTATTGGAACAGTAGCTCCATATAGCATTTTTTCAAGCACTAAACTTACTTGAAAAACACAGTTCTTGTAACTTGGTATGGGCAATAATTAGCCTTATATTAAACTTGAAAAGTAGGTAAAGAACTTCCTGTAGTATACTGGGGGAGGCAGGAAGCAAATTTTCATGAGGGTATAAAGGGGCAGAAGGCCACATCTGTAACTGTCTGCTGCACAGTGCACTGTGTGTCAAGCTGAAGCTGTGGTTTGCCTCTGGTTTTGGATGATGTTAGCCAGTCTTTGTTAGATGCTTCCTTTATCCTAACCTTTTTCTTTGTATTATGTTTGCCACTGGTCTCTTCATGTGACAGCCAGGACTGCCATCTGACTCATCGGTAGGCATGTTAATGACCATTTTAAGTAAGGAAAAATTGGCTTTTTAATGATGTGATTGTGGTCCAATCTGAAGTTAAAATCAAAGTGGCAAGATGAGCACACAAACCAGAATGGGCTCTAATAGTAAATAATTGACATATTCTAAAGGAGCAATGGGAACTGGGTGTAAGCTAAACATCAAGTTGGGTCATGCCTTCAGTTTTGCAGTGACTTAAATATTAATGTTGGTAACTGTTGGTGGATCTTGCAACTTAGTTGGGGGTGTCCCCTCCAGGAACCTTTGGATCCACTGTGTAAATATAAAGGTGATGTAATGGATCCTGTTATTTTGAATATGTAGAAAGTGTTGGAATTTTGGCGGAATGAATGAGGAAGGAATATCATAAAGCTTACTTAACTCAGGCCTTTCCATGGTGTCTAACCAAGTAGACTGTGTACAGTACAAGTACTGGAGCTTAAGAACTGGAATTTATTGCAAACCAGAATGCTTTTTTGTCCTCCATACCAGGTTACTCTTTCTGTCTTGTGCTTCTGTTTTATTGACAAAAGTTGCCTAGCAAACTGTATGAGAACCAGCATGCTTTTAGTTAAATTAGTAAAATTCAGACTAAGAGGAAGTAATGATAAACTTCTATTAAAGTGTTAAGCACTTGATAGGGTTCTCTGTATTTTCTGTATGTTGCTATTATGGCAACTCAAAATCTGTACAGCACTAATTCAATGCCATGTAGTTCACAAAACTCTGAAAACTAAAAGGAAGAGACTACATCACTAATAAGGCATGATAGGGCTGATGCTGTGTGTCAGCAGGGGACATTAAGGGGTTATAGGGAGAACCCCATAGCTCAAAATCCTCTAGAACTTGCATCTGATTTGCAGTTCAGAGAGAAACAGCCAGTCCTTGGAGGGAAATGGGAAAAGGTGTGAGAAGGACTTCTTGAAACCAAGATATAGGAAAGAACAACAGGGACTATAGTGAAAGGGGTCAGTAAAGCCTCAATAATAAAATGGGTAAATGTGTTGATAAAAACTGAGGAAACTTGGCACAGAACAGTAAGCCTCAAAATGTGCAAGACTGATCTTGTCTTCATCCATGCTCAGCTTTGCTTAAGTAGTAATTGTGTATAATTTTTTAATATATTTGGGCAGACATCCAGATTTGTGTGTAGACAGGAGTTAGCATAGTCTCTTTAAGAAATCAACCTGTCAGGTATATTACTTTGTCATGTCTATCTAGTCCATCAAACTGAGGGATGTTCTGTTTGCAAACCATGTATCTTTCATGTGTTTCCTATCTTGTGGTTAATACCGCTTACTTTGTTTCAACCAGCTTACAATACAAAGGGAACAAACTTCAGTATCCACCATCTAACTTTATTTACAATATTTTTACTGTAAGTAGAACTAATGGCTCTTCTGCTCTGTGTGTGCCTGTGTGCATGTTGAATTGGTGTTTCAATCAGTTTTTCTGCATACTGCAACTAGAAGGTGAAAGGCCTGCATGTAAACTCTTAATGTACCTCTGACTTTTTCTCACCAGTTAGGTTATTAGCATATGGTGTGTTTACCTGAGGGCTAAAACAATGAAACTTAGCATTAGTTTTTATGTGCAAGAGTAATTTGTTCGATATGTGTATCCAGCACTGATGTAACATTTTACAGAATTTGTTCCTGTCTCTGTGTACTTAAATTAAAATTTCTTCTTTCTACAGATCAGTTTAAAGGTGGCAAATCTGGTCTAGCACAGTCAAAGAGCTGCCTGGACCCTCAGGAATTATTAGAATTACTGAAATCCAGAGACTATGAGAGGTACGCAGATTTCATATTTTTATTGGATCATGAGTTTGTAACTTGCAGCTTGCCGGCAGCTGTCAGAAGTTATCTTCTCTTCTGAAGTGGTATGTGTATCTTCATAGTGGAAAGAATGTCCTAGAGATTCTGCTGTGTGGGAAAACTGACTTCTATGCAATACTAACTGTAAAATGCTTTTATCTTATTAAGAGAGATTATTTCTTTCTCTACAGGGAGGTTAAAGGATCTAAGGAAAAAGTAATCAGTGATAAAGATCTGGAGTTACTCTTGGATAGAAGTGATCTTATTGGTAAGTCAGTTTTCATCTGGTGGTTTGAGGTTTTTTTTATTTCCCTCTGTTCAACAGTAAATTTCTATTTTATAAAGATCTTTATATATAGAAACCTGCCATAGCTTCACTTCCCTACAGCTCTGTTGTACATCTTAAGGAAGGACCCTTTTGTCCCTTTGGTGACATTTCTAACAGGATCTGCTGAAAAAGAAGCGACTTACTTAGACAAAAGTATTCCAGACTATATTCCTGTCTGCCTTGAGGATACTGTGAATAAAGAGTACAGATTGGGAAGTGTTCTGCAAAGCAACTTTCGCTATAAGTTGCTGTAATTGGATCAAAATCGAAATTACTCTCAGAGAAGATTTATTTCAACAAACTTGCATAAAAACCTATGTTGATACTGTCATAATTCAAAATATAATATTGGGGAAAGTTGGGCTTTTCAGAGTTACTGTGGCTTGTCAGTGGATCAAATATTAAAAAAAGTCATCTGCACATTCTAGTGCTTGATTAGGCCAAGCTGCTATAAAAAAACCAAAACAATCCTTAACTCTTTTGATAAAGGAAAAAAATCTTGTCCACTTTGTCTAAAGTAGATTTAGAATGAATGCTTTGCTTCCTTCAGCATCTTCAGAAGAGGCAAGCCTCAAAGCTTATGTACATGAAAAAAATCAATAATTTCTGGATTTAGAAGTAAAAAACTGGTAGCTAGCTTTACGTAAGTGTGATACATATATTTTGAGTAAAATAACTTTGCCTTAGAACTATTCCTATAGTTTTTTCTTCATACATTATGTAAAGAAGTTGTTCTATAAAATTGCTTATTTCAGTTAACTGACTGCTGATAGAGTAAAATTATTCCATGGTGGTACTAAGCAAGTTTAGTATATTAATTTTCAAAAAACAAAAATGTTTATACAAAGACACTGCTCTGTCATTATGTACTGAATATTTACTACAGCTGACTATAGTTAATGCTTTAGGAACTGAAATGCCACCCCATATGCCATAATTATTAAATTTGATATAAAGACAGTACTTCATTAACTTTATATTTGCAGTGATTATATGATATATATAGTGCTATATAGTGCTATATATTTATAGTGATTGCAAGTGCTAGGAAAATAAGATGTAGGTCTTTGAACTTTAGAAAATAATACTGCTTAGCAGGGCCATAATTTTGTCTTCCTGGTAACTTCACCTAATAGGTTTACTGCATTCTGTTTTTTTCTCAGGAAAATGAGACTAGTTCTTGTAAACTTCTAGTGGTAAACTGCTGATGAAGGAGCAAAATTATTTTATCAGCTTGCTTTCCAGGTCCAAATAAAAATACATGCAACTCTTATGTTGCAGTAGTTAGGTTGCATATGCTCCATCTGTCATTGGTGATCTTTTTGTTTTAATCCTAGATCAAATGAAGACCTCTGAAAAAATAAAAAAGGAAAAAATGGGTGTCTTCAAGGTCCTGGAAGAATCATCAGATTCCAGTGCAGAATGTGTGTTTTAATGTGCAAATGTGGCTGGTAGCCTTACAGCGGCAAACATGTGACTGACATCAGATCTTCCAGTGGTGTTACTTATGCATATTGTTCCTTCATGCTGACTTTCTTTAAGTCATTTTTCAAATCCCTTGTGTTCTTTCAGTGAAATATAACATGTTCTACATTATAATGCAGGTGATAGTTTCATGTTATAGCTTTAAGGGTAGGCCCCCAATTAAGAAAATGAACATGTTTCACCTTTACAGCTAGCTTCTGTGATCAGTGGTAAAAACTGGCAACTTTGTGTGCAAAAAATCTTCCTGTGGAAGTCCTAAAACACTTTTTTTTTTTGTCCCCTCCTTATATGATGTGAATTACAGTTTTATTTGGAAGGGAGGGACCATGTCCCATTGTTACAGCCATTTGTGTCGCTTCTGTGTTTTAACTTCTCCAAATTATTTTGATTAAATAAATGTCTGGTTTATCTTAAAGGTGTAGGGGTTTTAGCATAGCTTCTTAAATAAGTGAAGCTTATGTTGTGTCCATTAGTTCATTCTCTGCCTACTCTGGCTAAGGTCTAAATATAGCACACATTAAAAGAGGGAGGAGAAAAAAAAATGCAAAAAAAAAAAAAAAACAAAACAAAACAAAGAACAAAACAAACCATGACCCCTAAACAAACAGAAAAACCAACCAAACAAAAAAGGCAGCTTGAATTTTGCTGGTGCAGACATTACTTCAGTATTGACTTGCATGTCAGCTTGCACAGCTAAGGTGCCTATCTGAAGCATGTGAAGGGGAAAGTGCAGAATATCTCTGGGGCTGTGTGAATGACCAGGGAGTACTTTCTGGAAAGGAAGGCTTTGACACCACAGTGGAGCAGAAAAGACAGATGAAGGATACTAGTGTATGTTGCCTCAAGCAATGAGGCTTTTAGTTAAGATGTTTTTCCCAGTATCCAACCTAAACCTCTGGTGTAACTTGAGGCCATTTTCTCTTGTCCTATCGCATATTACTTGGGACATGAGACTGACACCCACCTCCCTCCATCTTCCTTTTATGTAGCTGGGAGCAGTAAGGTCTACCCTAAGCCTCCTTTTTTCTCCAGGCTAAACAGCCCCAGTTCCCTCAGTTGTTCCAAGACTTGCATTCTAGACCTTTCACCAGCTTCATTGCTCTTTGAATGTGCGCTGACACCTCAATGTCTTTCACGTGGTGAGGGGCCCAAAACTGAACACAGTATTCAAGTCATCAAGTAGCCTTTAATCTTTTTGAGTTAAGATTTGTGAAAATGTCATCTAGGTATAATTAAAAGCTGCAGTCATGGAATTGCAGCTGGAGCTGTCACAGTTGTACCAGTGATGCCAAGGCACAGGTAAAATGTAATAAAATCCTACCTAATCCATCGGACTTTGGAAACTAGCTTCCAGTCACTTTATGATCGTAATTACTCTCCATAGAGAGTTATATGATTGCATGATAGAGCCGCAGTTATTTTCTACTAGTGAGAGATGTTTATCCTTGCCCTGTATAAGGTAACAAATCTTTTCAGTTGAGGAGTAGGCTGGCTTTGACCTTTGCCTGTTGAAAGCCAGGTCTTGTTTCTAATATGTGAAGATAAGTTTCCAGGTTTTATGCTCAGTTACTTATTAGCCCAAATAATGCAAAGTCCAACATGTGCTGTCTCCATGTGTTACTTGTATTAGCTGAGCTACTTTGCTAGTCTCCTTTATGCTTCATTCTATGCTGGCAGAGACCTGCAAGATTTAAGAGTAGATAGAGCTACAGTAGTATCTAAAAGGAATAATTGTAAAAGTGTTAATAGCAACTGTGGTAACTGCTTCCACATAGGCATGCTTAACTTTTGAAGACTGATTTACCCTGTTTAACCTGCGCAGCTACCTGATTGTCATCACAGGGCAATATGGTAGAAAATGAAAGAGTTTCTATCTCATAGCCAGCACAGCTAGGATTTAATACTTGCAGCCTTCCTAAATCTGTATAAACCGGCATTAATGCTAATGGTAGCATTGGTGAAATGTAGTTGCCATTCAGTAATGTGCGGAGCTTGATGTTCTGTAGAGACTTTGCAGAGCTGTGGCTGCTTTTGTAGCCCACCTTCAAAAAGTAAAAGCAACGCATATTTTTTCATGTTTTTTGCTTACTGCCATAGAGGATCCTATCTCTCCATCTCCTATTTTCAGCTCCCAGAGCAAACACAGTGCCTTCTTTGCATGACCTTATATTTCTCATGCCTATAGTCAAGAGTAATGTTCACACTTGCTATCCAACTAAGCTTTGAAGGATCAGTCCAGCACTTGTGTTGCTTACTGATGACAGGCAAACCTTGTGGCATGCTGCGAGGGGTGCTGGTATTTCAGAAAGCAGCCTTCCTTTCGGTAGCAGGGGAGATACACAAGTAAAGGCAGTAGTGATAATGTGAGGATGCTGGGGGCTGTGTAGGGAGGTGACTGGTGCTAAGTTTTTAATTGTTCCGGGTGAAATAGTGTCACCTTGATTATCTGTTGGAGGGAAGAAGTGTTTCCATGGCTGCAAGGCGCATTCTTGAAGCATAGATTTGGCCTGGTAATGGAAGCAGCGCTCCTGTCCCATGCTGCATCCAGATACACTCAGCTGTTCCTCTTCTTGGGGGTGTTTGCAGATGTTTTAGTTGAGACCAGATGCATGGATAAAAAGATGAGTCTCAGCTTGCTTGTGTGTTAATGCCCTGTATCTATTTGCAAGTTGTCTGTTTCTCCTCTTTTTGTTTGTTTTGTTATATCTGGTGAGCAGCTCATGTTCTTGGCCAGGGAGGGTCAGGGAGAGGCTGCTAGTGCTTCTTCCAAGTGAAGACAAGAAAATCTGTGGTAAACTTTCCTCATATGTTAGAATCTATTTTGTGGCATTTCACCAGCACTCAAGTGCTCTTTACACTTACCATCATTTGAGTATTTTTACTTTCTGCCTAGCAAAAGATGGTGACTTTTGAGCTGCCAAGACCCATGGGTTGCCATTAGCAAATGAAACTTTAATGTCCAAGCTGGAGCAACTTGCCTTGCTGCTTGGACTGTTTTGCCTCCAGGGAGCGTGTGATGTAGGGTGTGAAGAGGAGACTCATATGAGACCTCTGTCTTGATGCTGTTAGTGCAGGGGCTTTTAACCCTTTCCTGTCTTATTTCCTTGGAGCTAGCTTTGTCAAGTCACTGCCAGCAGCAGGGCCTTTTCAACTGTAAACACTTGAAAAACAGTGATCCATGTTCGTAACTCAGAGAGGAAGTGTGCTACTCTGCCCCATGTGAGCCCTCCAGCCTGAAGTGGCCCACGGCTCCTGCTGTACTTGCAGTTTTCCATGCTGCAGCTGAGCTTAGCACCCTGTCTGTGTGGAGGGGGCTTCTGCCTGCCAACAGAGGAGCAGCACAGGACCCTGTCTGCTGCACAAGAACGTGAGTGTGGCAGTGGCAAGGAGAAGCCACAACTGGAAACATAAGTAGTCTAGTCCATGTTAAAAGTTACAGATTGTGCTTTCTGCTGTGCTGCACACCTGTGTGAGACAATCCCTCCTTGGCAGGCCGCTAGCTCACTTACAGACTGCCTGATACACTTCAGATAGGAGCCTTTTATGCATTTCTTACATTATTGTTAAATTCTGGAGCGGGCACCTCAGTGTGGTTGCAGATGCGACCCATTTAACCTATTTTGTTATTGTTGACACACAACAATTCCTCTGTTAAACTCCACAGGAATCTGGGAAGTGAGACTACAGTGAGACTACACCACAGTTGCCAAGTATTTTGTCCTGCATCATGAAAAATGAACACATTCCTTTTCTCAGCAAGCTACAGCAGAAAGCTATCAAAGTCCTCCTTAAGTAATGAATGTGAATTGCCCTGGCTAGCCTGTTCCCATAGCAATAAATTGGACTAACTCTGGTATCTGCAGAGAAACTTACACCTCCAGAGCTACCCCGCAAACCTTTTGTAGTTCCCGGCTCCTACATCATGACCCGCACAGCGTCGGTGAATTCCCAGCAGCGCTACCAGCCTTCGCCACAGGAGCTCAGCCGGGCGATAAATGCGCATGGCTCTGAACAAAGCCGGACTTGTTGTCTGTTTGCTGGGGTGGGGAGGGCAGGGGAAACGCCAGGCATAGTTCAGGCTCTTCAGCCCTGACCCCCTGATGCAAGAGCAAGCTCGTGAGGTTATCTGGAACAAGCCCTGTTTTGCTGACAGACGTTTGGACGGTAGGAAACCAGTCAGCGACTTTGCAGGCGCTGGCGGGCTCCGCCCACCCGCTGGCATTGGGATGCAGCACTCCAGATGGCCCCAGCAGCCAGCATTCTCCTCCTGCCGTGTGTGGTGGGCAGCCAGGAGCCCCCAGCCTGCCGAGAAAGTGAGCAGCAAGGAGCATGCAGTGCTGAGAGCAGCCATGCTCCCACGCCATGGCAGGGCAGGAGCACCCATCTGAAATGCAGCCAGAGCAATTTGTTCCTACAGGTTTACTCACTCCTTCAGCCCTGCTGGTCTGTGCGCTTCATCGCTGCACTGGCTTTTTGTCCAGGCCAGGCTGCCGGCATCTGCCAGCACTGCAGCATAGAGTGTCTTTCCCTGGGGAAATGTGCTGCAAATGGGAGAGAACTAGCTCCCATTGGCAGCAGTGAGGGGAGATGTCACCCCAGCAGGCCAAAAAACCCCACTCACCTTGAAAATTAAAGCTGCTTGCATTAGTGTCTGGAGTTTGTGCAGGTGTGTGTGTAGGCATGTGCTGGTGGCATGGAGAAGCCAGGCTTTTCCCAGGGATGAGCAGGACAGGGAGTTTGCTGTTTGAGCTATGCCATCCTTGCTTGCTTGCCACTGCTTTTAGAAGAAGCCTGAGGGGATGAGCTAAAATTGATTGGTGAAATTAGTTCCCTCCCAACCTGCCAAAAAGCTGTAGAGTTAAGCTGGACCATAGGAGGCTTATAGTCTTGGTAATGGGTCAGCTTGCCTCAGAAGATGATTGTTTTAGGGTTTGTGGTTTGGGTTTGGTGTTTTTGATTGGGTTTTGGGTGAGATTTTTTTGCAAGCAGCTGTGCTGTGGTGTGATTCATTGTGAAGGACAGGAAACACAGGGTGCAGCAATAACAGGTTGCTGAAGACAGCTAGAACGTTCCAAACTGTTGCAGATGCACCCATAAACCCCTGGGGTGGAGGTGGCCCTGTGCCTGCAAAAGAGGTTCTGTATGCAGCTACAAACCCTTCCATTTTCAACCTCTGGCAATCTGTTTTAAAGCAAAGATGACACTACATCTTAGAAACCATTTATTTTTACACCAAAAGAACAGCCAGTGTC
Organism: Psittacus erithacus; assembly: GCA_009867235.2. Lineage (NCBI taxonomy): Eukaryota > Metazoa > Chordata > Aves > Psittaciformes > Psittacidae > Psittacus > Psittacus erithacus. The sequence goes on along the minus strand of WYDI02010471.1, from coordinate 41,905 downwards.
TCGTTCAGAGGTGTGAGCCCAGAAATAACTTCACTGCACAACTTTTTGCTATACATGGGTGGGGCACTGCTGCTCAGGCACCATCAGCTCTTCATCCAGTGCACATGGGGCATGTGCCCCCTGCCCACATCAATCCAGTGGCACCTCTAGCAGCTGCTTGTCTGGCAGCACAGTGATACCTCCGGCAGCCACATGGGCCCTTGCACAGAGGACTGTTCCAAATGTCTGCAGACAGAAACAACCCTGGCCACAGGTCTGCCCTGGTCTGGACAAGAGATGTGGGTCTCCAGCCTGCACCCAGCCCTGAGCCTGTGCTATGGGGCCAGGGAGCCAGCACAGGATGGTCAGAGACAGCTGGAACAGGGAACAGAGACCATGGCCACTCAAACCTTCCCCTCTTTGCAGCAGGATTCCCCAGCTTCCAGCAAGCATCAAGTGGACATCTTTTCACAGAGCTCAGTTTGTGACCATGGGGAATGGAGGGGCAGATGGGTGATGCAGTACAGGAATCACAGGACCCATCATCATGAAGCAGTGCTGGATGTGGAAGGAGGCAGATTTCAGTTGCCTTGCACCAGGAACAGGCCACCAGTGCCAGCTATGGTCTGTGGCTTGGCTGTGCCCACTGGGCCTTTGCTGGGTGCCAGCAGGCAGCTGCTAACAGCAGCTGGGCAGCATGCAAGAGCAGTCTGACTCAACCTTGTAATTCCCTCCTGCTATTCTCTATAAACACAGCCATGCACTGAGTACCTCTTCTGCTGCCCAGGGAACCCCAGTCCAATGCACAGGAATACCAGGAGAAAGCAGAGCCATCTGCCTTGTAGATTCACCCCATTTATTGAATTCAAACAGAAGGCAAATAACTGGGACACAGAAGAGTGGTAATGTGACTTTGGCCTCTGATTTTCTTGTGTGATGACAGTGCAAAGGAGGGAAAAAAATATAATTCTGTGTATTAGAAAAAAGCCAAGAGGAAACAAAAAGAATGTTGAACAATTAGTGACATCTCATGTGAACAAATGGAAGATTAATAATGGCAAGGAAATTCAAAGCCATGCCTAGCATTCCTTATTGAAAACAAGATTCAGCAGGGGGGCAGGGATGATGCTTTTCAAGGAAAAGCAGCAGGGGATAAACCATCCACACTGGTTTTGTGAGCAGCGCAGTTTACTTTGGGAAGACGGTGACCACCTCGTAGCCCTCTGGGGGAATCACCCGCTCCCGTGCGTGCTTCTCGCAATAGATTTGGTCTTCCACGAAGAAGTGTCCTTTCTGCTTGAGGTTGGTGCCACAGTCACTGCACACATAGCACTCAGGGTGTCGCTGCTTGTCCCGGATCTTCACAAACACCCCTCTGGGGAAGGAACCAGCACCCCTCAGCACCAGGTACCCACCACTGCCTCCTTCTTCCCCAGCTATCTCCCACCCAGCCCAGACCCACATCAGTGCTGAGGGCAGACAATCTTCTCCTGCTCCTGAGAAGTCAAAGGACAGGCCCTACCTCCTGCCCAGGCAGATGTTAACAGCACTTTTAGAGCCCAACACATGCTGGCATGGGGCTCCTCCTCTGGAAAGTGTTTCCTAGCACTGGCCTGCCTAAGTTTCACAGGGACCCTATCATGTAGCGGCAAGAATCACTGTAATGGCATCTTTTAGCTGATGGCTGGAGACAGCACAACAGCTTTCAAATGCCCAGAATCAAATGGCAGGCATCAAGTTGACCATCTAGGGGAGCAAAATCCAGGTCCAAACCAAGTGGGTTGCAAAAAAAATACAGAAATGACTGCTTGTCACCAACCTAGGGGATGAAGGCTGCCACTGCCCTTTTGCTAGTGACCAATGTGCCAGGTTTGTGTGGGAAAAGCACAGACCAGATCCTTGTTCTGATCTCAGACACAGCTGCTCAGGCGCCACAGTGAATAGATCCAGCCAAACGTGGGCCAGCTCTGGAAAATTTCACAGCTTAACCCAGCAGATGATGAGGAAAACACAATTTGCCAGGAATATAATTTTGTTCCAGCAGCCACCTATATTTTCCATAATTCATTAAGTTTTTATTGCTATTTATAGCTTTGTGCTTTCTCTCCTGATCTACCCAGCTGGTAGAATAATTGTAGGGTTTGTCTGATTCATATTTTACAGGGTATGGATTGCCTCCAATGACTCTGCCAGTCCCTGGTGCTCCAGGCAATCACAGTGTAGAGTCTCAGCAACTATCTGATAGCTTGTGGTGGGCAACATGGGAGAAATCTGAATTATCCATGACAATGCAGGTGGACTACCAATACTTGACTGCTGGAGTCAGCTGTTAAGCTAAGGGGGTTGTAGAAAAGAATCTGTGGTTGAGAAACTGAACAGCAAACTGAAGGCGTGGGTTGGGTCCCTCATGTTGCTGCAGTTATGGTACAGCAGCTGTGTATCAAAGCCATGCCCCTGCTGTGCTGGCAGTCAGACATACCCACACAGAGACAACTAAAATTATGTCTGCGTAAATACAGCAGAGGTGTGCTACAGCTAACCAGGGAGAACACAGCTCTCTTGGTCCACACTGCCTCTGACCACCAACTACTCCATGGCAGGGAACATCAAGACATTAAAAGCATTGAATACATAGGCCCTGAGTGAATAGCACATTTTGTTTCTGAGTGCTTCCTACCTGAAAGGTAGGAAGCAAAATACTACAGCAACAACCATCTCGAAGTTTTTCTTATAGGGACTTGTTCTGGTTTCCATTAATATTAATCTGTAGAGGGAAACCCAACTCCTGTCTCACTACAGGGAACTGCAAAGTTGGTGCTATCAAAGCTGGTGAGAATAATTGTGCCTTGAGCCAGCTCCTGGATGCTCTGGATGTGAGCAGGTGAAGTGTTTTGGGTGCAGCACCTCAGCCCCTCACACAGGCATGGTACACTTGGCCTGCACCCCCAGGGACAGGCTTACTTACACAATGCCAGATCCACACTTCTCACACATGGGCAGCTTCTGGGCATTCCCAATCGATGAGGCCACCTTTGTGGTGGGGGCTTTGACGCTCCTAAATCCAGATGGTTTGGTGGGGTCTCCTGGGGGGTGGAAGGAGAGTGCTTCAGAGCGTGTGAGATGCGTGGCTGTAGGCTATCCCTCCCAAGCAGATGTTTTTCTAGGGAGGTGTGATGTTCTTTAACCCCAGCTCTGAGACTGGGATTCATGCATGGAAAGCAGGCAGAGATTTAGGGGTGTGTGGGGAGGAGGAAGAGAAAGGGCACAGTTGAACCTGGCCCTGGAAATTTGAGAGCCCAAGATTGTAGGCAGTCAGATGAGAGTTTCTTCCCCTCTTAACAGCCCATCAGACCTCAGCTGGTGTGTCTCACATGCACAGATGCACAAAGCAAAGCGAAGCCTTTACCCCTGCCCCAGCTTTGGCAGTACCAGAGACTGCCTGCCGTGTCCCAGGCACACACACAGGGTCAAGCTAATTGCCAGATTTGGGCTCAGCAAGAGGAGGTGAGCATCCTGGCAGACCGGGGAGGACTGTCAGAAGTCCTTTTCTAGTCTGCTGTCTGGCATACGGTAGGGCTGACTCTCCCGAGACTCCTGGAAGATTTGGTTAACAAACTCCTTGTTCTTGCAGGGCCCTGAGACACTAGGGATAACCTCGTGCCCTCCTGCTGCTGCCAAGCATGCTCCAGGTGTCTCCCTAGTGAAGCTTCTCTGGAGCAGGGATGTCCTGCAGGTCCTTTGCAGGAGACATCTGCTGACCTGAATTCCTACAACAGCAGTGGATCCTAGATGCAGGATATGAAGCAAGCCTTTAAATATCTGCAGTGAAAAAGGAGCCTCTTACAAAATGACACCATTGATGTGACTAGCCTTATCTATATGACTTTTGCAAGCAGTTCAACATGGTGTTTCACCCAAACCAGAGGGGATCAATAGGCACCTCAGGCTAGGAAGGACACTAATAAAACCCTTCTGACTAGTGTCAAACCAAAAGCACACTGCAGTGGATGTTCCTGGTGTAAGGGAAGGCAATATCCTCCAGAGGCATATGCTGTTGACCAGCAAAGCTAAGGACATGTCACAGCCCAGGGCAGCATCACTAACAGAGGAGCTGAAGGAAAAAGAAAGGAATTGCACACTGCATCTCCCTGTCACCACTGCTCACCCATGGGGCAGCTGACATTGACATGCTTTGCCTCTGTGGCAGCCTTCAGCTCAGAGGTTTGCACTCAGTTCATTGAAGAGATGCTGGTCCAGAGGTGCAAGTTCCCTACAGCTTATGTACCCTCCGAACACAGAACGAACCACCTGGTCTCCAACAGTTACTGCAAGTGACCCTTGCTGGGAAGGAAGCAGCAGCAACCACATTTGCAGGCTCTTCCCTATCTATTACCTCTGCTCACTCCCTGCTCATATCAGCATTGACAGCACGTTTTTAAATCTTTCTAAAGAGATCAGCTCAATCAAATGGCCGTAGGAAACATAATGTGTTCCACCCTGTGAAACACCCTCCCCCTATTAGTGCAGGGTCAAGTCTAAACATGGAAACACAGACCAGCCGTGGTACCTTCACACACCAGTACTCACGCATATCCCTCGTGTTGGGAGCCAGGTTCTCAGCTGGTGTAAGTCAGCACAGCCAATAGAGCAATGCCCCGAGGAACTTGTCCCAGCTGGGGAGACAGCTCCCTGCTACTACTCACAAGACATCACCTGAAGACAGGCTGGGAGAAGCAGCCAACCGATGTGCCACTTATCACCAACATGCTATTTATCGCAGCAGACACGATCTGACTCAGCAGCAGGGGTGTTTGAGCCTGGCAGGCAGGGGCACCATCTCCTCAGGGACTGACATTCCTTTGGGGCTTTGTAACCTCCGGACCCTCCTCCGCATGGGTGATTATCAGATCACAGTGGAGTGATGCCAAAGCCCATCCTGGCCTGTGATCTGGCAGGCAAACCTTGTGCCAGAGAATCCCAGTAATTCTGCAAATCTTCGAAGAAAGATAAAGCAAGGAGGCCTTTGCTTCATATCTTCTTCAGCATTACTAAGCATGGGGGAGAACCTTGGCTGCATAAGAAGTCGCAGCTACTCAAGTCCTTTTCACACAGGAGCTGAACCCTGAGGGCAAGTTGCAAACACTCAGTATTTAAAAGATGCTTTCAGGCAGGTATTTTAATAGCATATTAAAGACTCCAAGATCCTGGTTTATTTCTTCCTATTGTTTCCCTATTTCCTTAATTTTTCTGTTTCCCTTTCTGGTGAGTATCTCAGCACCAGGCTTTTGCTGGATGAAATTGAACATACCACTGCCAAGCTAGTAACAAAAGACAAAATCTCAACTGGTCTAAGATAAAAAAAAAAAAAGACATTCTTGGAATTCTTTTCCTATTTACTTGTTTATTTTAGTTTATTTGAGGGGAAAAGTGAGTACAATTTGGCCCCTATCTAAGGTAACTCACTTTTTTCTTCTTAAGGTCTATAGCCCTGAACTGCAGAAGTCCAGATGTCATATCAAGAATGCCAAGCAGACTGAAATTTCAGAGTTTAAAAGTTACGAACTGGTTGCCGTAACTCACCTTCCATATTTTTACATTCAACTGTTGAAGCAGATCATTTTTCTTCTATAAAAGGATGGTGATTAGAAGCGTTAAGATTCACTAAAGATCACTATCTTGAGGTACCTTTCAAAGTCTTGAATCCAAGATGGTCTTAATCAGTGAATATTATCTTAAAGGGGCAAAACTTGACAAAACATGGACAAATTTTTGCAACTTTGTAAATTCTTTCTTGGTAACTAAATGTTGTAGGGGGTTATTTCTTGAGCACTCACTCAAAGAGTGAGCAATGATATGGGCCTGTAGACACTGACACTAATCGACAAGAGAGTATTTAGGAGTTAAGCTTATGAGAGGGTCTGTAGGTTTCTGTAGAAACTGTTGACATGTGCTACCTTGAACAATCAACAGGTAAGAAAGGAAAACAAAGTTTTAGATGTTAAACATCATATGCAGCCCAAGGAATGGCAAGGAGAAAAGCACACTCAGATTAGGTGTGCAGTAAGTGCTCACCTTTTTCTTCTGACTCCAAGATCTCTTGCAGCACAAGGAATGAAGCAGACTGTCTGGGTGGCTCATTTGACTCTTGATTCTCCTGGAGCATCTTGTAAACCTCAGATTCTCTGTCTATGACAATACTGCCTGGGGGCTGGTTATGCTGATCTAAACTGAGAAAGGAACAGGGAATAAGCTTGTTAAAAAGCCGAAAACTAAAGCCAGTGCCTCTAGCAAAATTTTCACAATGCATCATATGACTGAAGAACAAACGTGCAACAGTGTGCAACAGGATGCCATAACACACAGGTGCTGGATGTGCTCACACAAGACCCGCAGCCCAGGTGGGACCGGCACCCTGGGCTATCCACGTACACCAACTGTGAAAAGTTTCACACTGACTGCACCCATCCAGCCCCCAGGTGTTCTCTCTGCTTCACAATTAACTATTTACTCCAGAAACTAAACCTTTCTCAGGAAATCATTGCTCTGTTAACAGGAAAATAAAGAATTTGTGCTGTGATGGGATCCTGCATGGTAGCCGTGCCATCTCTGCATGTCCCTTGCATGCATAAACTGTATAAACCTTAGACTACTACCTTGCACCACTGTGAATCTCAAATTAAGTAAAGTTTATTCCATTAAAAAGAAATCTTTGCAAGTACACTATGAATGGGTCCTAAAGACTATCTTCACAAAGTAACAGCTGTACAATCTAATGATAAGATCCCCTAATTGGCAACAGTTTAATTTGGTTTTCAAGTGAGCATTGCTATTTCCATTTTATAGGAGAAGACTCAGAGCCACAGCCCATTTACAGCATTTAATCAAGGTTAACAAGCAAGCAAAGAGCAGAGGAGATTTCTGTGTGCTGACACTAAGCCCTCCTTTCAGCTGCCACTCATTTAATGAGAGACCTGCACCCTCAGCCTAGAGCCTGAAGTGCTTCAGTGTCAGCTTTTCACATGTAGGGTGGTTGAAAGGGTGATCATTATGCCAGTGGAAGGATCATTGGGGGGGGAAAAAAAGAGGCTTGGAGGCAGTACCTAGGATGTTCTCTACATCCAGTTGGTGCAGGATAAACTACAGGCTTAAAACTGCAGGAGGATGTTCAGAATATTCCTTGGGAAAAGCCTTCCAATGGACAGACTCTGAAATGCTGGAAGAGATTGCTATGGAGAAGTGAGCAACCTCACTTTAAAAAGAGTCTGGACAAATATCCCATGGGAATTATTGAAATTGATGGTTTAAATCAAATAACTGCTGGGTTAGGGGATGGACATGGGAGGTTCCTGCCTGCTTTGTATTCTATGACTGGAGTAAAAGCGTCTCTAGAAAAATGAGACAACTGACAAGTCTCCTCTGATAGCTCAATTACATAATGCAGCCTTATAAATGTAAATGGTCTATTAAGTTTCACTGTTCCTACACCCTGTGATTGCCTGAAAAGTACATAAACATTCTGAAGCTCATACTAAATTGCAGAGGGGACTCTTTTTTTGAGGAGGCAACTGCATACTTTCCATGCCAATGTGCAATAGAGTCATCTGAGAGTTACTCTACATAATAAACTCTTTAAGCACCAGAGGCAAAATCTTCGCACGTGTTATAAAACACTATTTCCATAAAAAGAATTTCATAAAATGTTTCCATCTTTAGTAATTTTCAGTGGAGCAGGAAGCACATTAGGCTTGCAAGCAGCTGAACCCTTGATGCCTGAATGTCATTTACTGAAGCCTCTTACCCAAAATACAATAATGACATGCTTCCTATTACACAGAAAATATCCTAGGTCCTTCATTCAAAACGAATCCATGCTCCATGTTACATTCATCTTACATAAATTCATAGACTCCCACCACTCTACAGACCCATGAAAACATTAGGCAAGAAACCTTTCACTGCAGTTTGCATACTAAGAATGTTTCATTCACATGCATTCAAAAAGCAAGGGCGACATCACCTTCAAAAGCACTAAAGTCAAACAAAGCCATCACATTTCAACCGTGTGTTGTGGCAGTGTGCAAAAGATACAGATCGCCTCTCCCTTGTACACACCCTATAGGTACACTTGCGCATACAAGACTTCCAAAATACTGTAAAAAACCCCAAATCCTAGAATTTGTATGAGCAGAGTGAAACAGCTCAATTTGTCAGGGCAGAAAGCTGTGCTGCTTAAAGAAAATAAAATATAAAAAACCAAAACAACAAAAGCACACACATCTTTTGAATGGGCAAGGCCACAGGCCCAGGAGTTGTGCCTGCAGGATAGTAAGTCTCTGTATACTGGCTGATTTATGGCACCTCCTGTTACATAAGTACTTTATCTGCAGCAGCCACCAGCAACTGGTCTCCTTTACCCTGCACCAAAGTTCCTCAGCTCCAAAACTTTGTACGGGACAACTCCAACATGCTTTACTGGATTTCGGACTCACAAAACCATTACTGGATCTCACTGCTTCTGCCATGGGCAACTTGCAACACTGAGTGAGTAACACTGCATTGCTGAGCTGTGAAAATTGGCAAGAAGATGGCAATAAACCCCATAAAGACACAGTCTAGCACAGCGTCTTCAGAAAAGCACAGCTCATTCTTTACTAATGGCATTTTATGATTTTCTGTTAGCACATTTTGTAAAGTTTACAAGGATCTCAGAGCTGGGCTTCAAAGTACTTGGAGCACTCACTTTTGCAATGAAACAACTGCTGATGCCTGGGGCTCCTTTATGAGTGTTATCAGCTGTCTGGACTGGCACAACCAGCCAGCAGACTGTTACTGGAATGATAAACTAGAAGCCAGAGCAAGTAACTGGCCTGAGTAACAAGGCAGGAGTAAATCCACAGCCTCTCATTATCTCTTGGCTGCTGGCACACGGCAAAAGCTTGGCTGTGTGGGTCCATGGGTAAGGACACCAACTTCTCTTCTTCAAAGCATGTGGTGCTTAGCCCAGGAGGGCACTGTGAGCAGCCGAAGAGCTATGAGATCTGTCTGTGCCCTTTCGCTCTGTCCCTTGGAAATCATGGGACTGACCACCGCCCTGAACCACATGTTACACAGCTGCAAGCCGCCTGGTTACAGAGTGGGGTAACTCTGCTGATGGTTCACATCTGAAACAATTCAGCCTCGGTTGAAGCCCTCCTGTGAGATGCCTAAATGTACTTTCTGCTTCACCCTTCTCAGTACTGAAGTCCTCCCTGTAAAACCCTGTGGGCTGTCATTTAGAGGGATAGGCCAGCTGGTTCCCAACTGCCACAAAGCAAAACACCTAAAAGCACCCTGGCCTTGTGATGCTGAGGCTCTTGCACATCCTGCAGAAATAAGACTACGTTGAGCATCCTCCACTCCTATGGGCAAAGAGGCAGCTGCAAGAGCAGCAACCTGTGCAGACAAGTGGGCAGGGGTGGGAACACAGACTGGGTCCTCCATGTGCCTGCTACATGCCCAGGCTGCTCCAAACTCATGAGTGTTATCAACAGAAGATGGAGCCTATGGGGACCTGCTTCAGCCTGAACTGAAACTTGCCGAGTGCACGCACATGGCCTTGCTCGCAGCCCATGGGACAAAAGCGCAAGGACACATGTGGCAACACCTTCCAGTCACAAACAACAATCATTTCAGTGCAGGAGAAACACCAGCTTTCGGGATAAAGCACTCTCCTGCCCCCAGCAAAGCCATCTGCTACAGATGGCTCCTCCAGCAAAGCCACCAGCTGCTGTCAAGGGCCTGCCGCATGGGTGCACAGCAGGCAATGGACACAGTGACAGACTGAAATCATGTTTGGTGCTTCCCGCAATGTTGGACACAGACACAATGCAGAGGAAGCCCCTGTGAAGAGTCATGCAGTAGTGTCAGAAAGGTGAAATGTAGACGCTGTTTCCTTGTGAACAGCAACGCCGTGAGCCACAAACAGGGAGGAGGTACTCGTGGACACCAAGATGCAGATGAAGGGATGCACTGAAGCCCACTGCAGAGGCAGTGGGAAGGTTACCTGGGGAAATCAGGGCTAACAGAAGAGATCTGCCCCTTCAGGGAATCCATGATGTTGCTCTGCGAATAGAGCTGCAGGGGAGAATTGAACTGCATGTGCAGCACTTTGAGTCCTGGCACCTCCACTTCCACAGGGCTCTTGGGGCAGATCTGAGCCGTGCGCTTCAGCTGCTCGGGCCCCACTCGGACTTGGCTGGGGATGGAGGAGGTGCTGTGCCTCCGCTCAGAGGTCTGCGCCTGCAGAGGGTTATAGATGGAGGCGACGGGAGCCTGCATCGGGCTCATTGGCAAAGGGCAGCTAAGAGCCCACACGTTCATGTGGGCAGATTGAGTTGTGTTTGTTTGGGGGTTCATTTGGGTTTTACGTTGTGGAATTGAGGGAAGAGGCAACAGAGGAAGAAAGGAAAGAAGGGAGATATTAATAGGCTAAACCTAATACTCTAAGCAGTACAAGCAGTTGCAGAATACTGTCTGAGGGGCACACCACTGAATACATGACTTTACATTAAAGGCTTCTGGCTAATGGCATGGCTCTGGTCTCACGCTCCAGGTGTGCCCCCACGAAAACTTAAAATGCAGTCATTCTACTGATGAGCAAAGGGGTTGTAATGGCAAGAAGACATGCAGCAGGAATTTTAATATGAACTAGCACTCACGGTCCCACTGTCCAGCCTAAGAGTGCCACCTTCACTGCTACCCTTCCCAAAGGTAGCCTGGGCATCCTACTGAGGGCCCATCTCACCTCCAACCCTGAAACAGATGTACTCAGCAGTGAGGCTTCCCCCTCCCCTCCCCACCTGCTTTGAAACACCAGTTGCAAATCCAGTGGATTTGCTGGTGTTTCTGTCTGTACCAGCCTTGCATTTACATTAAACAGGATGGAGCATGGACCAGGTCCCCATGTCACATCACCATGTGCAGTGGCAGGATCAGGCTGTTGGGATCAGATAGGCTGTGTGTCTACTGGGTGCAGCAGAAGGTGCAGATAAAATGCCACGTAAACCCAGAGCAGGGTGGGCCATGTACAAATAACTCAGAAAACAGAAGGGCAGGAATTTAAAGACAGCTGCAAGGCTGTGTGAAGGGAGAACCTACACATCCTTTGCTTGTGCCAAATGGTCCCATCAGGTTAATGCAGTCAGATTTCTCTTGATCTTGCTCTGCCTTTGCTCAGGCCCTGAATGAGGCTGCTGAGCTCTACCAGCAGCAAATGCGGAACAAACATCTGGCACCTTATCTGCCAGCTGCAGCACTGTAACTGCCTAGAAGGGACCCTGCTGCAGATGAGGCTGCCAGTGTGAGAAGCCGGTTTCAGTCAGGGGCAAGTTTTTAGGCTTGTGTCAAAACACAGTCTCAGGTCTTTGTGCCCTACAAAAGCAGAGGCTGAAGTTACTTTTGGCTCCCCATTCACAAATCAGAAATTTAACTGAGTATCATGTAAAGCATTGGTCTTGCAGCTTTTGTTGTAAAACTGGCCAAAGTTTTCCTGGCAGTTGGTACTGCTATAGACTTAGGGCAGTTAAGCAACTTGACCAACATAGCCAGAAAGATTTCAGAGAGCTCCTGCTTTATTGCTTCCAATGAAAAAAGAGGAATGTTGGACTTCTGGAATAATGTCTCTGGTGAACTCAGATACAACTACAAAAATCAGCAGGCCTTTTAAAGGTTGGTTGGGAACCTTTCCAGTCCCATATATGGAATTGCTCACACAGGTATCAATGTTTCAGCTATCAGTGTTTCAGCTACTTTTTAAAACTCCTGTGAAAAACAAGGTTCAGTAATAAGAAACAGAAAGATCCAAACTTAGGTAGAGTCTGACTATGAATTCCAGGCCAGCCAGGAAAGGGGACGTGTGTGCTTCCTGCACTAGCTAGCACCCCTCCTGCCCAGCATTACCCGCAAAGACAGCACAACTCTAACTAAGTGCTCGTAACAAGCTGTCAGGCACCTGGTCAGACCAGCAGGCTGGCATGTCATGCTGAACGCACGTGGAAACTGCGTCGGTCTCTGCTAAACAAAGAAACAGAACAGCATTAATTTCATTTCTGGATCTCTTGAAACGTTCCTTGCTCCTCCAAGCCCTGCCCTGGGAATGGCATTCATGCTCATGTGTCTGCTCCTTCCCTTGACCTGAAAAAAAGCTTTTCTGGGTTAACAAACTGGTGTCCTCACAGTGAACTCGCATCTCTTGAAGCCTTCCCCTGGGGGCCTGGGCAGGGGTGGGAGGCAAGGAAGATACTTACAGCTTGGTAGAATCTAAGGCCCCTGGTGATGTCTTTGACTCCACAGCAGTGTTGAAGGTCTGGATGTTCTCTGAGGAGTAGAGCCCTGCTGGGCTGTTGTACTGAGCAGTGATCACCCTGGGGGCAGAAGCTGTGGCAGCAGTGAAGGGCATTGCACTCCGGTTGTGTGCACTTCCTATGTGTCTTACTTCCTGCATGCAAAGAAGCAAAGGCAAAAATCAGAGGTGCTCAAGCATGCAGGTGGGATGTGACAGGGCAGCCTGGAGCAATCAGCCACTGCAGTGGTGGCCTTTATGTGTGGTGTCAGCTGAGGAGTACGCAACCATAACCATCAAAGTAGGCAAGTATCCTCCAAAAGTCACAAGGGCCTCAACTCCATCCTGGATGGCTTTAGGCTGACTTTCAGGACATTTCAGAGTTGACATGCTGGCAACATAAGAGCCCAGAAACATTGTCAGAGCTATTAGTTCAAGGTGCCACATACCTGAGACCTCCTGCAAGCCTACGGTAAACCACAGGACCTACCTTCTCATGCAAGACTTAAGCATTCCTTGCAATTCCTGAAAGTACGGCTTTCTATGGGAAAAGATGAGCAGCAGAAAGAGGCAGACTCTTCAATGACATCTGAAAGTTTGGCTTTACTTACACAAGGGCAACCCAAAAAGAAGGGATTTGTTATTACTATAAGTGGTCTGGAGTGTGTCTGCTCCTTCAGCTAAGACTGAAGTTCACAGCTGTCTCTGATGAACAACTTTGGACATTCCAGACAAGAAATTCCCACAATAAGGATGGGAAGATGGCTGTTGTTAATACAAAAGACTGTCCACAGGCAGTGACAGCTAACTGCCAAATACTTCTTCAGCGTCGGAAGTATGAGATACCACCCAGACATCCTGGGTTTGCTGCAAACTGGAGGCTTTGAGCAGTATTACTGTATACTAAGAAACACTAATTAAAATTTAATAAGAAAGGGGGAAAATCCAAATCTTAAATAAGACATGAGATGATGTAAGACTCTTCTGAATCACAGGCAGTGCTAACAAAAATAGGAAAATTTCTAAGCCCCATCACCAGTTCAGGAGGCTGGGAATTAGCAGCCTGGGCAGAGATAACAACATTTCTCTCCAGAGAAGACACTTGACCAAAGGAAGAAGGAAGTATGATGAGGCCTCACTAGAGCAGGCATAAGAAAGGACTAACATTCACAAAGGCAGCTGAAATATCAAGAGCTAGAAGATGGCACCCAAATGCGCATTTTGAAATGTTTTAGACACTGTAAAGATTGGGCAGGGCTTCAATACAAGGCTAAGGTCCAATGGCACAAGATGAAACAGGGTCCTTCTTAACATGCTGGGCTCTTGGTTCCCAGCACTTATTAACACAACTGGTTCCCCCTCCCACTCAATATAGGTGCTGACTTCTACAGCAACGAAGTGAGCCTTCACTGCCCTTTGAACATCTCATGACGTTTGTTTGATGGAGCTATAGTTACAGGATAAACACTCAATAAAAACAAGTATGATTAAATTCCCCTACAGATTTTTCTTTAAATCACTTTTATGTCCCCTGATTTCCTTAGGCAGCTGGCTAACATTCCCAGACTGACAGATGGAAGTCATCTCACACCATGGCACTCAAATGCTATTTACGGCACCAAGCACAGCACATAGGAGCCCTTAGAGAAGAGCGGTGTGGATCCAAATGCACGCATGAGTTACAAGTAGTCTGAAATCAGTGGGCTAACTCAAGATGCGGGGGGGCGGAACTGCTCTCCCATGGCTTTCTGGCTGATGCTTATGGACGTCAGTCATGCAGCTTTCCCACACACCAAAGGAAGAAAGACCCTGGAGTAATTAGCTAATCTCCCTTTGTTGCAATCTCACTCAAAGTACATAATAGTGCTCATAAAAATAATCTTTCCCATGGCAGAAACTGTGGATTTTAGCAAAAATCTTACTTCAGCCTGTATATCACACTGTGGGGAAAAGTATCAGTGATCTGTTATCAGCATTAAATGCACATGATAGCCCACCATTTGGAGGCCGCAAGTAGGAAAGGGGTTCAGAAGTGCACATAAATAACCGGTTTAATGGAAGACAGAGGCATAAGTTTTAGGCTAAAGGCATTAAACTCTTAGGTCAAATAGGCTCAAAGTTGAAATCATGTCACAACCTGCATTGCAGAAACGTTTAAGTATCAATCAAGAATTAGAAAAAGGGAAGTAATTCAGAGTTGCTTTTATTTTTTAATTCTGGTTTCCTAAGGAAGCAAGGCATCTCAGTTACATACTCCACACGCACATGGGCATGTTCCCACTCCCACGAAGGACCTTTGGATCTGTCAGCAAAGCCCAAATCAGTTTGACAGTGATAGAGGCCTCAAGGATGTTTAGGTTCCCACAAGTGTTAAGAAAATAGACAGCCAGATGGATGAGTGAGGCTGAAATCACATTAATGCTTTGACTTCAAGAGCTCCAACACATGCTCAGACACAAAATCCACACGAGATTTTGGCTTACTTTTGGCCACCAGCTAGGTTTTCTGCTGTGTAATAATATCCAAGACCATAAATGAAGCTTTCAAAAGAGTCAGGACATCTGTAATAGCTCTGATGTGGATCAAGTCCACTGATTATAAGGGAGTTTATAACAGGTTAAATAGAGATACTGGTACTTAAGGTATTATCTGAAGATTGTATTAGATGACTAGAAAATTCCCATCTAGAGAACAGTGTAGAAGGTGTATAACCCAAGAATATATAGACAAGTATTACAAGAACAGTAACACTATAAAGAGCATTTGGATAATCCAAAGTCTCCAGGTTCCTGTCATGCTGTTCTGCTCTTTCTGCTGGAGCTGTGAAAGGAATTTGCAAAGAACAAGTGCTTTCATGATCTCAAGATCAAAAGATAATGTGTTCTCGCCGTCAAATGTATTTACCTAAGGATCTGCCAGAACCACCAATACAGGCTCTGTGGTGCTGCAGCAGTTTTGTTAAAGCCCCAGCTCCTGGAATCATATGTTTATGTGAGAGTCTCTGACTTTGTATTTGAAAAAAATATCAGAAATGTGGCATTCCCAAAAACCTGACCACCAGAAAGCAAGTGAAAAATGTTTGTACAAAGCCACTGCATACTGCATTTGTATGCAGTTGAGATGCCTGGGGTTTGCAGCATCTCCAAGGCTGTGGTGTTCCCAGCACCAACACAAAGAAAAGGGGGCAAGCAGCATTAAACAGCATCTCTGGCTGGACATACACTGCAAGAGCAGTAAGCAATGATCTGTTTGCAAAGAAAAAACGGGCAGTCAGACACAAAGACATGATCTTATCCAATTAGAGCATGACCTACTCTTCCTTTGCTGGTAGTAGAGAGGAGTGTGACTAATTAATATTAGATTTTTTTGGAGACATCTTCAGATGGAATCTGCAGCCAGATCCGGAAGCACTTGCCTCACCCTTCCTGCAAGCCATGACACTGCCTTCCATGAGGCACAGAATGCACTGTAGAGGTGTGGCTCAATAAGTCATTGCTACTGTTGCTAAGCCTGTTGACAGGCAGCCCCAGTACCCAGACACCAGCCCTGTCTGCAGCGGGTTGCAGTCAGCAGAGAACAGGGGAAATGGCAGCAGTTATTTTGGTCTGAATACAGGGTATGGAAGCTTCTAGCCTCCAGGCAGCATACTCAAGAACAGTATTTTACCACTATAAACTAACAACACTATAGTTAAAGCACTTTGTCTGCACAGATACCAGCCTCGCTCCCCTCCTTCCTTTGCAGAGGTATGTCTTCAGAGGGCCTGGCAGAGTGGTTGGCCCAAGCTAAAATGGATTAGCAACTGCACAAACTTCTCTGCCAGGATGCTGCTTCTGAACTTAGAGAGCTCTCATCTTGCTTCACTTCAAAACGAAGCCATTCCTCCAACACAGCCCCCTCCTTATCTGAAACAACCTCTTCCTCCTACAAACAAGCTCCAAGTGGCTTTGGAACCCAACCCTGTGTGCTTTCAAGTCCTTCAGGCACCAGCGCAAACCCCTCCCCCTGCATCCCAGAGAAAAAGCTATTTCCCAATCCCAAGGACAAACGAGGTTTGTAGGGCCCCAGCTTCAGGTCAAATACGCAGGTGCCCTGCCAGATGAGTTGTCTGGGTGCCAGCTGTTAGTGGTAGGAGCCCTCTCTGAGAGCACAGGGGGATGCTGCTGTGCGCTGCAGACACTGCACCATGGCTCTTCCAGCTAGGTGCCAAGTGGCTCCCCTGCTATCACAGCCCTCTTGGCAGGGAGCTGCCAGCCACAGTACCAGGCTGCGGGGATGGGAAAATCATCCCTGCGCCAGGGCAGGAAGCTGATCAGCATTTCCTACTGCACCGGCTACAGGCTGCGTCATGGGGAATTATCTGGGAAAACAATAGCCCCTTCCTCCCACTCATGCCAGGCCATGCTCAGTGACGCTTTGAGCCCAGTCTGTGAAATCCCCAAAGCTACATCTGCCACCACCTCCATGCCCAGAGCTGGGGTCGGGTAGTAGCTCACAGTGGCTGCCTGCTTCCTCCTCAGCATGCACGGACACCACCATGGGGCCTGCTCATCCTGGAAATCTGATAATGGGACTCCAGGGAAATTCCAGCTGTCAGCAAGGCAGATGGAAAAGCAAACCAAGATGAGCCACCTTCATCAGCTGAGCTGCAGCACATTCCATGCATCAGGGGCATAAAGCCACCTGGATGCCTCCATGGCCCCAAGTGCCCTCAGGCAGGTTAGAGGCAGTCTGGGATGAGGGTGGGCTCTTGTGACCCATCCGCCGCAGGGTGAAGTGGCCAAGGCCATCCCAGCTGCACTGACCTCACCACCACCAGAAACAGGAAAAAGCTGGAAGTTCTTCGTACATGCTAAATAAACTAAACCAAGACATGAGGGTTGGGCAGCCTTTCCCCTAAGCAGGGTTTTCCTCCCCCCACAGCACAGCTTGAAGGCAGCCAGGAGTGCTGGGGGCTCACAGGTGCCAGCCACTGCCCTGCTGCCACCGCATCTACAGTACCCCCACTCCCCTGCCTCCTCCTGCCCCCTCCTGCCCCCTCCCAGGTCCCTAGTCAGAGCCTGGAGGCTCGGAGCGGGCAATCCTGGATTGGACACCTCGAGAGCCACGCCAAGCGGAAACAAGATTCAACATTTCTCAGCATAAATGTTTATTCAGCTCTAAGAAAACAGGCCCCTGACCAAACCTCAGCAAACGAGAGCTCTCTGGTCCCACGAGGACAGAAGAGTGGAACCTGGCAGCCAAACTCCCTGGTCCCATCCTTACCCTTGCAAAGCTCCCTGGAGAGTGAAGGCCATGCTTTTGTGCCCAGCTGAGGGGTAGGATGCTCATGACAAACATGCAGCAACAGCTCGGAAGGGGAAATCTGCATGGCAAACTCTACCCCATGCTATGTTTCAACAGCTGCAATCACAAGTATTCAGAAGTGCCTTTACTTTCACCTCTCTCACTGTTATGGTTTGGGGTTTTCAGCTATGGAAAGATCTTTTGCAATGCTTTGAAATATGATTAGAAATTAGGAAGGGTTTGGGGTCTTGTTATTGAAGGGGGGTAAAACAACAAGCTGGCTTCCCACATCCTCTCCCTCCACATCCCTGACACATTCCACATGCATGTGGTAATGCCTTTTAACCAAAAACAGGTCACGATATGCCAGCACAATTCCTTCGTCTGAAATGTGATGTTGTTACTTTATATACCTATTGCTTCATGCTTTGCCCATACATGCATGGCCTTATCAAAGGCCAAGCCAGCCACACACCCCGTTTCTATACCCCCTGCCTTCTCCGTATCCAAGGAGATAAAACACACAAGATGGAAACAATGACATCACTCTGCAAGGACAAGGACGACAAGGATAAGGACAGGCACTCAAGAAGCCTTGGGAAGACAGAAGTGGCTGTCTGTCTCTGTCATCCCACACATACCCTGATTCACTACCAGAGCTCCTCCAGCTGCATGTCTGTAGGTTATTTTTCATTTAAAACAAAACAAAACATCTTCATGTTTGAATGACTGTATCTTCTATGGTTAGGAAGAACCGATCTATCCATTACAAACCAAAAGTTTTTGCTGACATTCTGGAGAGGTGATGTTAATATGTGCCTCACTGCAGATGGGGTATGTGGCCTTCAGGGAGCTGGACAAGCTTTTTTGGAGACAGTCCTGGTGGTGACCTCCCTCAAAGCTGGCCCTCTCAGCTCATTCCCTGCATGTGCTCACTCAGCTCAGAGCCCTATTCCCATTGATCTCACTGTACTACAAATACAAGGAGGGAAAAAAAAAAAGATGACAAACCTTTTGCAACAGAGCCCAGGTCTGACAAGACATGGCACAGTCTGGGGGATAGAGTTTTATTGTTTAACTGACCAAGGGACAATACAGACACACACACCAGCGCATGGGTCCTAAGCTTAATTCTTCGCCCAAGGTTACCACAGGGCATGGCTAAGTCTGAAAGTTATGCTGGTCTCTGGTCACGGTCATAAGCATTAAAATTACCTTAGTCACCACAAAACTTGTTCTCTCCTGCTGTGATCACTTTTCTCAAGAAACATTAAACAGAAGAGAGAGGCAGACACGTTATTTTGATCTTTACCACTGCAGTGAGGAAAAGATGGGAAAATGACACTGAGTGATCGCCCTTAGGATCTGGGTGAGAAGTGCAAGTGAAATAATTGAATAAATATACTAAGACAGCTCTGTCATTTCCTTCCCCTAATGTTGCCATGGTCACCCCCAAAACAAAGCTGGCTCAGCCGCTGAGCCATCATCACCGACAGGTTGCTGCACCTTTTGATGAAATGTGATTTTGTCATCACTTTTGCCTCAGTTTAAAGTAAATTCAGAAGATAAAGATAATAGCAATGAAACAATAATAAGGCTGTAACTCTTTCATGGGCAAAGGTCAGCTTAGACAATGAAGTCAGTCTTACGATTCAAGACTTCGGGGAATGCACGGGAGGTTATAGAATGTCTTTTTATTTTCCAGAGGTGCCTGAAAGTATCTTGAACTTGCATTCCAAGTAAGGGAAAATACTTACAGAGGATGACACAGCACTTCAAGTATCAGCCTCCAAAAGGATTACAGCAATAAACAAGCAGTCTATATCAAATGGGGTAAAAAAAAATCTGCAAGCAGTGATCTTAAAATATGTGGCTAGTCATCTAGTTCTTGAGACAAGTGGGAAAACAACTTCTTTTGCAAGACCTTTTGCAAAGACCTAGTTATTTAACTGCACCAACAAAATGTGAAGAGGAAAGGAAGGCAGACAAGTGTGAGAAATTTCAGTTAAGATATTGAAGGTAGAAAAGGCAACATCAAACTGTCTAAGAAAGGTGAAAACTTATTTGAATAACTGCAGTCCAGTGTCTTCAAAGAGTTTAAAGCTTTTTTTGTTTTTTCTATTCACACGTATTTCTGCATTCAAAGGGCTGTGTGAAAAAAGTGAGATGTCATAGGACCTTGGATCAGGACTTAAACGAAACAATTGGACTCCCTGTGTCCTATTTTCTTTGGTAAGTGAATTAATAAGTGTTCTGTACAAGACTGTTGCCAAGGAAAGCAAATACACTGTTTTCACTGGCGAGCAAGTTAAAAAAACCTGAACAGCTCAGCGCTGCCTTCTAAGATTCAGCTCTACTCATGACTTCAACCAGTCCTGTTGGAAAAGTGAGATCAGCATCTTTGTGGTAAAATTCATAGCAGTTTGCCATTTGGTATGTATATGCACAGCATCTGCTGTGCTTTGCTGCTGCTGATTTGAAGCAAGCCTGGCTGAAATCCCTGGTGATGCTGCAAAGACACAGATCCAGAGTGACTCAGCCAATGCTTGCCACAGCTCTGGCAGCAGTCGGTGTGCTCTACTGACTTCAAGCTCCAAGCAGACAGATCTCACCACAAACTTTACTTGCTGCAGTCAGCTACTGAAAAAGTAAGCAGGTCTGTATTAAAAAAAATAAATAAAAACCAAACAAAAACCACCAACATAACCTTAAAACTTGACAGTGGTCATGGCACCTTTCTTTGACACAGTGGACTAGAATCATCAGGTCCTGTGACGCAGCAAAAGTAAATGGGAGCTTGTGGTTTGGTGACATTATATGTCTTCCCTCTTGCAGCTGAATTCCTCTGAGCATGCAGCAGGCAAAACCTTTTAAAGGAAAGCTCCATGCTCTGAACAATAGCAAGCCTCACTCACTTAGGCAACTCCAAATGACTTCCTTGGCTTCATTTTGAGAGGGGGGTGGGAATAAGAAAGGCAAGATTTCTGTGAGAGCCTGAATGTTCCTTTTACAGCAGGAAATAACTCTTGGATTAGCATCACAAGGGTCAAAGCCTAATTTTCAGGCAACAGTTTAATCCTAGTATTAGATTAAGATAACGGTGACTGCTCAGAGATAAGGTTTGTAACAGGAATCTCTCCATAGACAGTTTCTCACCAAATTCTCCTGCTGAAGTCAGTTACAGGCTGGTATCAACAAATTCAGTTGTGCCACACCTACAAATTGGCAGCACAGAGTTATTATCTGTATACCTAACTCCATCTGTGGCCAGACCTACAACCAGCATTAGGACTAAGGTTAGGATTTAGGAGGGACTGTGCTCCACCAACAGGATTACTCCTGAATCCTGCACAGTCTGATCTTCATAATGCCCTTTACTTGGATTCTTAGAAAGCAGGGCATGACTTGGAAGTCAAAGACTAAAGTTAAGGTTAGTCTCTCTCAACCATGTTTCTTACTGATTGCAGCAGGCTCCCTGCAACACTCCAGGGCTGACTCACATACAAACACTCCACCTGGAAGGCAGCTGACTAAAAGAAAGCTATTGATTAGGGTTAAAACAGCCATAGGAAATAAGTTTAAGAGGTGGCATTAGTTAATTAAAATAGCCTATGTTTAGTACTTGACCAGCAGTGAATATCTATCCAGTTACCCAGTCTGGACTCGGGGGAAAAAGGGGGGTGGGGGGTGTGGTGTTGCAGCTAAGGACAGAGATGCTGCAGCAGTAAGTTTCTTGCTGCAGTTAACTAAGTTTAGTGAACTGCATTAAATTCTTTGGCACGTATAGTGCCCTATGTCTAATTCTGGGATATTTAGCTGAATTCTGTTTAATGGCTGGGTTAGAAACTTGGTTTCTAGGATCAGGTCTCCCACTGAATTAAACAATAGCCCTCTGCAGCCTTGCAGCAAAGCCTCAGTGCAGAATTTGCCCCATTCCTTTAGCAAGACATAGCTTCCAAGTCTTAATATTTGCAGCAGAACATCTCCAGAGCTAGGGTAGCAGAAGACACAGGCCAGATCTCACCTCGACAGTGTCACAGACAGGTGTCATCATAGGGCCCCAGCCCAAATGGCCCAATCTCACACGGTGCCTTGGCTGAGTTATGAAATACCTAGAGAACACCACACTGCATTCATAAGCCAAGCAACACACAGCCCAACATGAAACAGAACAGGAACAGATCCTGGGCCAAGGTCTGGACAGGGTATTGCTGCAAATGTGCTACTTTTGGTTCAGGTCATTTCCAACCCAAATAGACTTATTAGTGTTTAATTAATTATACAGTCAAACTAGTTTTATCTCTACTGATTTTGCTAGAAAGACTAACATGGGATGTGTGCTAGGACCAAAATCCATGCCACTGCCCAAGTAAAAATCCAGAGAAATGCCACTGGTTTTAGCGTAGTATTGTAGCGTATTATATTATTTACATGTAATATGTATTATTATATTTAGTGTAGCATTGAAGATTTTTGCAGTGTAATCCTCTAAATCTAGTCCAGGCTAGATTTAGCCCTTGCACAGGTCGCTGATACTATAATATTTACTTGACAGAGGCAGCAGACCAGTGAAACAAGGCTGTCAACAGGTTACAAAACCAACCTTCTAGACAGAGGCTGAAAGATCTGCCGCACAGGTAAAACTGTAAAAGGCTGATGTACTTCTCTTCCACTTTCTCCACAGCTAGACTGCTCGTAAGAACCTACTAAGAGGAAAAAAAACCCAACAAACCAACAAAAAAAACCCAAAAAACAAAACAGCAACAGAAAAAACTGTAAGAGTGAATCATTTTCCTCCCCTCTCAAGACCTTTCTTATCTGTGAAAATCATCAGGCTTAGCAACAATAGCAGTGACTTATTGAGCCACACCTCTACAGTGTGTTCTGTGCCTCACTGTAGGTGTGAGCATGCAGACAGCAGGAGACAGCACCTCTGATCCAAGCTAGTCAGACACCTTGGCAAGGTATCCAACTAGCTCAGACTGCAGCAGACTTCTCACCATGAGGGAGGGAGTCTGTCTCCCAATGTTTCTGAGGGCCATGTGATTTCCAGGAGGTATGGAGTATGGTGCTATCCCCAAGACAACCAATGGAGCAACACATGCTCAGCTCCCTGGAGTATGAGGCAAGAAACCATGCTGAAGTTGGACAGAAGTGTGCAGGAAGAGCACTGTTATTTCATTACTTACCTGTGGCTGAGAGGCCAGATTCATCTTATAAGGATGTGTCTTTCCCTCCTCATTTACAAGTGGGGACCAGACTTTTGACTCCGTTCTGCAACAAACAAATTTTGAATAATCTCTTTTCATCAGGGAGCATCATTACTGTTACTAAAAGACCTAAAGTTCATCAATTTCCCAAACATTTCCCCAGTCTTTTATATAATACTATGCACATCAGAAGGAATCTAGACAGCCTCATTTTAGGCATGTAACTTGAACGACTTAGTTATGTTGTACAAGGTCCTTGGAGAAATACAGAATCTCAGCAGTGACTGTCCTGGCTCATCCTTTGGGACTTCACTGGCAACGCATCAAGCATGGGCTCCAAACCAGGCAGTAAAGTTGGGGTCACCCAACAGCAGAAGCTGGAGATAACGCTTAGATGCAGGTCCTTTAATTAAATGGGACAATTCAGATTACTGTGTGCTTCAGCTTTTATGGATAGCTGGGAAGAGAAACTGACTATACAGCTAACATTTTGCTCTTGAAGTTGGGCTGCCTTGGATAACCTAGAAATACCTTTTTGTTTGGGCCTCTAAAATTTTCTTCTTATTTATACAGCAGTATCCAGGCTAAACAAAGAGGCTTTTGGGAATCATGGGGAGGAAAAAAAACCAAACCAAACCAAACCCCTAAGAACTGAGATGACATAATGTGTCAGAGAAAGTCTACATAACCTTTACTGATTTGTGGTCTGACCCAGTTACTGACAGCAGCCTGAAACAAAAATGAAGATCTCTGACTAAATCCAACCTCTTTTACCATCATCATTTTGGAGTTTTGCTATGTCCCAGAGAACAACAAACAAGTGGTGAGGAAGAAGAGTGCTTCGATCTGCTTGAGATACTTTGCAGGAAACATCTGTTTTACCAACATTTGTCAGAAGTACATACAGTAGTTGGTATCTCAGATGAACTAACCAGCGCCACTTTCCCCAAGGTTTTTAATAGTAGGGAAAAAGTGGCTGCAGTATTGCTGAGTGAAAACTGTAGTTCAGTGCTAAACATTGCATAATGCAACAACCAGATGGCTGATAAGCTTTTAGGATGAGTTTTGAAAACCATGTCCTGCTTTGACAGGAGTCCTTTGCAGAATCTGCAACTGTAGATAGATGTACTTCCCTGGTATTTGTGGGTGCAGGGCCAGCTCCAATTTAAGTACTTTGCAAAACAGGAATGCTTCCACTGAGAATTAGATTGAAAACTGGGAAAAAACCCAACCTTTAAACAGGAAAGGCTTATAAAACTGATAAGGATGGAGAAATAGGCTACAGAGCTACCAATGATAAATTCAATCTGATCTATACCATTCTTCTAGAAGCCCTCCAATATCAGGACATTTTTAAAACTGCCCAAACTTAACTGTGATGCACATGTACATCGCAGACATCTGCTGCATAAATAGTATTTTAACGCTTAGATCCAGAGGGCACATCAGTGGGAAGCAACAGGAGGCAGCATTCTCACTCTGGGAAGAGGAGAAATTTTATTGACCTGCTATTGCCTCTATTGTACTCTGGACTTTACACAGAGGAAACCTGAATTAAGTCTGCTGTGCTGCACCTCCTTTCACAGGAAAGTACAAAGACACAGGTAGCACCAGATATCCTTTACAAGCATTCAGGTACAGCAAAACTTTGATTGCAGGCTATTGCATCTTGCAGGACCAGCTGCAGCGCTAATATCCGAGAACCTATGTCACCCAAATCCTGACATCTGGCAAGCTATGGCACACACAGACTAACAAATATGAATGTAACAGCTGCATGGGATCAGATCTATGCCAATCTAATCATTATCTTGTCTCAACAGCTGTTGTTACTGAACGCACAACATACCCCAGGTGAGTATAAAACAACCAATCTCTCCTTGCTTCTGGCAACCCACACTTTAAGCAATTTTACCCAGATTATGGCTATTGATCCTGACAGTCACAGCCATATCTAGGATAGAGGTTTTTGCACTTGAAAATTGTATTTGCAGAGCAGAGCAGCCTGTTGACCAATGCAAAGCCTTATTCCTTGAAAGTGTTTTGAACTCATGTGTGACCAAGTTTCATCTGCTCTGGAAGAACAAGGAACACATCAAAGTATATAAAAATCAAATACCCTGCCAGCCAGACTGCAAGCGAGTGGCCATTGGCTGCTTCATCAAGAGATGAAAGAGCAGGTCAGAGAGCATTAAACACTTCAGCTGATTTCTGGCATGAGGCATCCATGTGCTGGTTCTCACTAGCAGTGATCTAAGTAATTTTGAGGTAGCATTATCTTTTACAGTAGCTTAATATTATCAGATGTCAGAAGCACCAAAAGGCCTTAATCAGACTGGAAATTAAAGCTCAGAGCAGGCCAATGTATGAATACAGAGTGGAGACTTCTCCTCAGGCACTTGCTTTCATCCCACTGCCCCCTATTCGGTGCATTTGAGGTGGCACAGCACACTGGTCTCCAGCGTAGCAGAGGCAGCTATGGCCAGCTACTGCAGCCAGTGGGTTTTGGTTGGGTTTTTCTGGGTTTTTTTTTTACCAGATTTTTCTCCCTTATTTATTAGTAAAGCAAAAGTTCAAGTTTGTTTCCCAGCTTGCTGCCATTCTGATCTGTCACTGGATATAAATGGAAGCAGCAAGGTCACTCCAGGCTTTACTTCCAATCCAGTTTAAAAGTTATCCAAACAGAAAGGTTAAATAGCCTGAACGGTTGTCCCTCTAAGGCTGGAAGGATAAAGCTTCCCTTTGTCTTCACAACAGCTGCAACAAAGCCTTTCAGCCACTCTCAGCAGCCCATTTATAGTCCCAGTGAAGCCACCAAGAGGAGACAGCTTTGCTTCCCTGCCTTTACCTAGTTTTGAAAAGGTGCGTGCCCCATCCCACCACACTGCCAGTGGAGCCCATGGTCTGCAGGTCATCAGTAGAACCACTATGGTCCCAGCTCTCAGCAAGGGTTTTCTGCACCTATTCCTGGTGTCAGTGCTTGCACTTTTACTGAAGCATGGAGGCCAAAGAAAAACAGCACCTAAAACTTTACCTTCTGTCCCACTGCTAGCCAGGGACTTTCTGAAAGGCTGGGACGTGTGGGCATAAGACACAGACAATAGGGCAGATTCATTAGACTCATCATGTTTGTATCTTATCTACATTTTTCATATCTTATTTATATGCAGCCGGGAACAGGCATCAGAGTACATAGCTCAAACCCAGCCTTTGCAATGGTGCCTTAGTTCACAGCAGGCTTCTACAGGTAGGACTGTAGTAGCTTTCTGGAGGATTTTTTCCCTGATTTGGGAGAGAAGATCTCCAGCCACAAAACTACCTCCATGCTCACTGTACCTCTGCCACAGAGTGTGGCTACACTAGCAGGGCTACCAGACCTGCCTCTTCATCGGTGGTGGGGCTGGATGTCCAACAACATACTGCGGAAACCCACCCCATCTTTGGTGAAACCCTCATAGGTTCTCACAGACTCCCGCTTAAATTGATAAATATTTATAATATGGTTTCTAATGCATATTCTTTCAAATGAGACTCCAACAGAGAGCACCACTTAAACAGCGCAGAAAGAAAATACAAAAACACGACACAAACAAGCCTGGAAACAAGTGCCAAGCAAATTAATTGCAGGCACGTGGATATACAAACTTCGTCATGTTTGCAGTTTATGTTTCCATGCTGTTTTCCTTACTACAGGAGAGAAAGCAACCAAGACAGGGCTAGGGAATGAGCCATGCATTTGCTGTTTCATCCAGGCAGAAACCAAGAACGATGATTAAAAGGGAATTTCTCTGATTCTAGTTTGGATGGGGAGGTACTGGTAGAAAGGGGAGGAAGGAAACTGCATGCAAGTCAAGGCAGGAATCTGGAGAGGTATTTACAAAATACAACATTTTTCAAGAAGCTTGGCTTGGACATGGTGTAATATAAACATTACAAGAACCTAGATTTTGCTATCAATGCTTTGCGTGCAGAGCTGTGCCATAGCTTCAAGGGAAAATTCAGACCTGGAAAATGGGGGTCTATTTCTGTGCACCAGGAACTGTCTAAGCTCCATGAAGACAAAAAAGTCACATTTACATTCCCATTTCAAACACTGGGATGGACGTGACTAAGATAGCAAAGTATAAACATGTACAGATTGAAAACTTCTCTGTACAACATAAAGTTTGCTAGCAGAAAAAATGAGGAAAGACCTAAAGAATTACTCTTTGAACCCTCCCCAGAGTTTTTAGACAGGCATTTTAATAACATTTAGAAACTACTTACAAGAGCTCTCAGGCTACCAGGAAGGTACCTTTTAATCAGCCTTTTAGCTGCAATAGCTGCGAAGTACATGCCCTTGGATTTAAACATGAACAGTCACTTTTAGCAACCATCCATTAATGGAATTACTCTCTTTGGCAAACAAAACTGTACTCCAGCGGCATGCAACCTATTGCCAATTCAAACAGCAATGCTAGTCACAACTTCCTAGCAACAAGAGGCCCCAAATTCACTCCTTCACACATGGCCCTCTGCTCCTTGCACTTCAGCAGCCTCTTCACACAACTACTAAAACCAAAAGGGCAACTCCGGCTACACAGAAGCAGCAACAGAAGTTTATCATAAGCAGTTTCATTACAGAGCTATGACGGATAAAACACACCTGAGTGCTCAGACTCACACTGTTCTTCCACTAGCCAGCTATAGAGTTAACTAACTACTTTTGCCTCACCTAAGAGGCTGTAAACCACAAGCAATGGCAAGTGAAGCTTGCCAAAATGACTTTGAACTTGCCAATGCTTAGTAAAAGCTGCCAGTATGCACCCAGGAGGGCTGGAAGCACCACACCAGCCATGGAAAGATTGTGAGCTGCCACAGAGGAGCAGGCCATCTGCATGCCCTAATATAGCTGCAAGCAGAGCATCGGCTTTTCCCAGGGCCAGAGGAATTATTAGTAAGATGACAGAGCTGGAAAACTTTCCTTGGCAGGGAAGCAAAAAGCAAACCTAAATGAGTCAATGGATTCCACCAACTTCCTAGAACACAAATTTGAGTCTATTGCGGCTTAGTGCAACTAGTACCCAAAGCCAAAACCTGCAAACTTGGAGCAAGCAAGAGTGCAACTGAACCTCCCGAATAAAAGGCAGATGACATCGCACAGACACTCTCTTCTTCTTCATAAGCACCTACACATGATCCTTTCTGACAATGCATTTAACATGTATCGGTAGTAGATTTGACTTCCCCAATCCTAGCACTTTCCAAAAAACAAATGCATAACTTCATCCCTTGGCATCACTTTCAGCAAAGTAACAGACTGTTTTGCAAACAAAAATGGTGCATTAATATATGCTGGCAGCAGAGCTGCAGAAAAGCAGCTTTAAAATTGAAGAAAAGGACACTAGCAGCAGAATTACATGTTTGCAATCCCTTTTCACAAATATTATTCTCTTATTACCACCCCCAACCTGCCTCCAAACATAGAGGTAAGGACAGACTTACTGCAGGAACACTTCTTTGTTGTTGGGGGAGAAAACAAACAAACAAACAAAAACAACCACCAAAAAACCTGCACCAACAAAAAGCTCCAAACCAACCACTGTACCTTCAAATTGCTCAGGACTGCACAGATCCACCACCCATTTGGTGACTAAAGCCACAGGCAAAAAGCCATTTGTTTTAGAAACAATTTTCACCTGTGCTTCAATGAATATTTATCTGCTTTTGTATGCGTGCAGCTACAGGTACACAGATGTGTATGTCAAATTCATCATGAACATTATCACTGATACTGGTAATGCCTGGATCTTTTGGTTATCAGGTGGATTTTGTCATAGGAGAATTGTTCCTCTTGAGCCTTCCCTTCTTTGAGCGCTCTTCATCAGAGCAACTATCCTTCCCAAAATACACCAAGTTTCCATAGGAAAATGATAGCTTTCTCCAGTCTGTTGGGTAGGTCTCACTGCTTACTCCCATTAAAGGAAAATCAGAGGTAAGCTTGGAAGGGGTGCAGCCTAGGGGGAGGCTTTGCTTGACCTTAGCATGTTACCCTGACATTTACACTCCCTAATTGGGAAAAGAGGGGGGAGGGGAAAAGGGGAGAAGAGCAGCTCTTCTCAAAGACACAAGATCCAAAACTTTGTTTTCCCTATGAATGGGAGAAGCTCAAAAATTTGCCTGTGAAATTTCTCAGTTTATCAACCACGTGGTTTTGAGTTGACTGAAGCACACTGTCTGCTGTAGGTCAGTCTTTCTCCATGTACCACACAAAACCATGGTGCTGAGCTTGAATTTACATCGCTGAAGTCAATAATGGAACCTTTACTTTGATTTCCTGGAGAACTACATTTCTAAAAGCACTTCCTAGCCTTAAACAAAAGGCGAAATGAATGAACAAATACAGGCTCAGAAAAGAGCAGGGAGCTGCTAGACATGTTAAGTTCAGCAGGAATTTGGTGTATGTGCCAACATTGTTGAATACCCACTTTTGAGGCTGAAAACAGACCCTTCCAACTCTTCACACATCACACAGTAAAGCACCTGGCAGTCCTGCTTAAAAAAACATATTCAGGGAAAGCAATTTGTGGCTGGGTTTTAAATCCTAGGCAATTAACAGATTTGCACCTTTGGGTGAAAAAGCAGACCAGGCATGTTTTCTTCAGCTAGTAATTTGATCCATTTTTAATGGTGACATGTGCTAAGACTGGATTTCCTGCCTACAATCTGATCTGAAATATTTTTGGACTGTTACCATCGTTAAGGAAAATACTGAAACAGGAAACTTTGGAATGCTGTTGATATTCACAATCAAGTACACACTGCAAACAGCGTTTCCTTTACCAGAACTGTTTCAGTCCTTCAATTTTCTGCATTTGCACTTCTCTTAAATAATCATCAGTACAGCCAAACATGAAGAAAGACATCTTAACCACTCGATTTCCATTAAAAGAGAAAAGAGGGTTGCATATTTGCGGAACAAACACATATAAACTTTGCTTTGGTCCACAGAAGGAGCACAAGAGACAAGCATAGTGCAATACTTCCCTAAAACTTCCCCAGCCTCCAGCCACTTGTAGCTAAAGGCTTTCTACAGCAGATACTGCAGACCAGTGGTCCTTACCAGCACAGCTATTTGGTACAACTGATTCAACAACAAGCTACAACTGCAGAGCCTGGAGACCAGACCCAAGAGCTGGTGATGTTGAAGTACTATGCTTTCTTTTTCATACTCAGCCAAATACTTACAGAGCTACTTTGACCGAGAAAAAACCTCCCAGCTCTGACCTGACTGTATTGTCAGCCTTCCTCACTAACTGTATGGTCAAGCCTTATTGACAGAGTTTGCCCACTAAGGTTCAGGAAGCCCAAGCCTTACTGACAGCGTTTGCCCACCAATGTTCAGGAAGCCCAAGCCTTACTGACAGCATCTGCCCACCAATGTTCAGGA
>WYDI02010471.1:0-11582 GCA_009867235.2 Psittacus erithacus | reverse complement strand
AGCCCAAGCCTTACTGACAGAGTTTGCCCACCAATGTTCAGGAAGCCCAAGCCTTACTGACAGAGTTTGCCCACCAATGTTCAGGAAGCCCAAGCCTTACTGACAGAGTTTGCCCACCAAGGTTCAGGAAGACCAAGCCATACCACTTTTTCAGGTGGCACTTATTTTCCAAAGTGTCTTCCACCCTTTCCACCTCTGTAGCTTCCCTTCTTCACAGAGAGGGGCTGACCACTGACCCAATCAGCTTTCCTCACTGATTTCCTCTACCCTAAGCTGAACAGGAAGATGAAGCGTGGGTTCCAACTGTTTTAAAATGCCTCCTCTATCACTCCTCTAAACCTCTTCTCAAGATCCTCCATTTTAAGGTCTTGGCCCTAGACTGCAAAGTAAAGGTCTCCAGCCCCAGCAGTAAGGACAGAGACATAGCAATTCTGACAACTATGTCCAGCTGCAGTTGGGACAACACAGTTAACAGGGGGCCAGAAGGAGACAGCTGGGTGCTAGGGATAAATTATTCTCAACAGAGCACAACCAGGAAAGACCATATGATACATGCTGTTGTCTTTTGGCATTAAAGAGTTTCTCCTCCAAGAAAGCCTCCTGCAGTATCATATTCCCCAACACAAACACATCTCTAGCAGCTCTCAAGCTATCAAGTACCCAAAGAGTAAGAAATTCTTCCCTAAGCTGAACTTTACTCCCAAGAAGCAGGATAACCAAAGACTTAAAGTGCCCTAGAATCATATAAAATGGATTTGATATCGAGCAATGAGTAGCAATATCAAACCCTGAAGTGGATAAGTAGTCAGATCAATGCTTTCACATCCTTGTGGTCTTGACACACCTTGTCCCTTTTGTCAGCAGTGTTCATCAATCAGTACAGCAGCAGAAGCATCCAACACACACTCATGCTACCTCATTGAAAGGGGGTCTTGAAAAGGAGTTGAGCTCTGCTAAATCAAAGTCCCTGCATGGTTTTACACAGCTGCACATCCAGCTAGAAATCTCTCGTTGGGCTGCTTCCATACCCAAGGCCCATGAAACGTGCATAGGGTAGCTGTAAAGTTAATGACTTTTTAATTAACATTAGCAAACATGTTACAGACTCAATGATCTGTAAGAGTGAGCTTGCCCGCAGGCTGAAAGAGCCCTAGCCTCCCCTCCTCTTTTCCAGCCAGAGCCACATGGCTCTGGTTTGC
Organism: Psittacus erithacus; assembly: GCA_009867235.2. NCBI lineage: Eukaryota > Metazoa > Chordata > Aves > Psittaciformes > Psittacidae > Psittacus > Psittacus erithacus. The sequence continues at coordinate 10,383 of WYDI02010471.1, read as the reverse complement.
TAAGTCAAGCAGCCAGATATTACAGAGAGGAAAAGGAGCACTCTTTTGCAGGAAGATTACAGGCTGCCAAGTCAGAGGCCATTATGAGACACTCTGGGGCTAACAGGCTGTTGCAATGATCGCCACCCATTCACACTGCCAGCACTGTGCTCTCTTCTTCCCTCTGTGAATTCCCTCAATGAATTATCAGGCTTTTTTTGGCCATGACCCATCTCGTCTTCCTGAACTGGGAAATGCCTGCTGAACTCCTGGCATTGTAATTGCTATGGTAAAAGACTTCTGTTTATCACAGAAAAGCCCTGAACAACTAAACTACTGTCATGCTTTTGCACGCCTTCTGAAAGCACTTCCCTTGCATCTGCCATGATGCTGATGGACTATCGCTCTGGGGGGAGGCAGCCACAGGAAAAACTCACTCCAGAGCAACTAGAAATGCCACACTGCATCTACCATGTGCTTTGACAAGTGCTGCGACCCAAGGCTACAATTCAAACCAAGAGGAAGGATAAATCTCCAGCACCCTCAAAAACACCCAGGTTCTAGTTCTTTATGAGTGAAGTTTTCACAAGACCCATCTTTGCTGTCAGGAGCAATGGAACAGGCTGCCAGACCCTGCCACAAATTATCAGCCAATTTCTCAGTGGGAAAACTGTTTTTGTAAGGTCAAAGCGCAGCAAACGCAAGCTGCATTAGGATTAAAGGCTGAAATGGAGTTCTCTTTTGCTATACAGTGGCTGACCAGAGGAAGCACTAAGAGGTCAAATCAAACAAACCAGCCAGAAGTCTTTTGTCAACCCAAAACATAGCTACTGCCCACCCCAAATCCCTCCCTCCCTCCCTCCCCACCCCGCGTCGCTCGGTGATGTACCTGCTGACCGTCAGAGTTAGTTCATCTGTGCAACCCTTGATTTTGTTCTGTGCCTCAAGGTGCGTCATGTTATCTGTGTTAACTCCATCAATAGCTATGATCTGGTCTCCTATACACAAGTTGGCTATTGCAGCTTTGCTACCTGGAGTCACCTAAGAGAAAACAAAGAGAGTGATTGGACTTTCAAGGGAGAGCTTTCCATAGAAACATTGAAAAAAGCCCCAGACAGTTGGCGCACTCAGGGCTTCTGTCACTGGTACCTGGAAGCAAAGAGGTGAAAATTCATGGAAGTAAATTCTCAGCAGAAACCTATCTGGGTCCTTTAGATATTTCTCAGTATTAGGGGCAGGATTCTGTTTCAGCACCCACAGACAGAAGTTTGGGGAGGGGACAGCAAGTAAATAACAAAAATTTTATTTTCATTTAAGGCTATTTTCTTTGTGCTAGAGAGTGAGATTGTACAGAAAGCAACTGTTCTTTGCTGGACATAGACGTGACCTCCTAAAGAGAAGGTGCTGAGAACAGCCAGGAAGTTGAAGTATCATGGAAGTGACAAAAGAGAGGATCAGAGTCATTACAGTATAATCAATGCCAATCAAAACCACCTCCATCTGCATCATGATCTCATTTGTTTCCATCCTTGGGAGAAACACTTGAGGTCAAGACTTTGGATTGCTTCTTTGGTCGCAATGAACTGGTTTTGACAGGAACAGCTGCAACAAACGCTCAATGCCTTCAGTGAGACCAATCCCAAAGCAGTGCTTGATCTAACAAGTAGACTGGAAGGGAGAAAGGCATCAGAAACGTCATCTTTAAACCACAATCTGAAGATACTTTCTGAAAAAGAAGCATCATCCACAGCCTGCCAGGCTGACCACAGCTTACCTTGACACATTCTGTCATATCACATCTCCCTTTCCTCTCCATGTGTGATGCTTGGCTTCTCAGTTAGACCACTGCACTGCTAAAGAGGTGCTGCGCTCTACCTGAGAAATCGCTGATGGGAAGGAGCTCAGCGTAACCTCACTGAGATCCCAAGCAGAAGACACGAAGCAGCAATGTCATCATTATGATACTCCTCATGAAAAAGAAGGTCCCAGCTGAAACTTAGCATTTTCAAGCAAATCAACTAAATGGCTTATTCATTTCTTTCCTACTTCTTTAAAAGAGGTGTCCTCTTAACAACCAAGAGCTCTTTGGGACTAAATTATTGTTTGGGACTAAATTATTGCCTGGGCAGAGGGTGAAGAATGTTACATTTGTCTGTGGCTTTGCAAACACTACATAAGATTTTGTGCTGTTTTAATGATTTTGTGGAAGGAGCATAATGACTACTGTGGGATCTCATCAATTACTTAATAGGCAGAGGAAACTAGAAGGGTGGGCTGCTCTCAGACACAAGTACAGATTAAAATATGCCTCGCAGCTGAGACATACCTCATTTATGAGTCTGTTGCAACTGGCATTCATTCTATGCGTTCATGCTTGGTTTCAGCATGTTGGAAAGCAGCTGAGCAAACCCAGCAGAGCTGTCATACATAAATAAACATTGTTCACAAGATTTAGAGATTCCTAATGTGTGATTGGATGGCAAATCATTGCCCCTAGGGAAACCTTCATGTCCTGAAGGTGACACACATTAGCTGCAATCACTGCTTTCCCTGGGCCAAAACTGAGGCTGTTCAGCACATCACCTCACAGCTGTAGTGGGATATTTTCCCTAACCAGAGGGAAGATCACAAACTGCTTTTCTTTATTTCACCTCTCCACTAAGATAGTATTTCATGGAAACAGGAAGGACATATATGTGTATCACAGATATCCAAGGTTAGACAAGATGCTCACTATTTACCCAGAGACCATCAGGTGGGTCAACCAAATACCTGCTTACCACTTTTAATGCTTCAAAGCAGAATACAAAGTGACAGAGAGAGTGCTAATGAAACGACCAAACAAGCCACCAGATGGATACAGAAAATCCAAGCTGCAGCCTGTAGGTGACTTACTAAGACCACTGTGTTGCTCCACTGGATGCATTGCTTTGAGAACCCCTTTATGCAAACCTTGTGACAGGGACAGCTAGAAGCCATGAAGAAATCTTGAGCACTGGAAGTCACCCATATTCACATCAGATTTGGAAGCTGTCATTGTAGAAACCATGAGACAGATCCCTAAAGACATCTCTACACCAGAGGGAGCCTGCATTGTGGGTCACTTGGCCTTAACCAAGTCACTTGTTTTCTTGGTTCCTTTACTTCCTCTACTACCAAAGGAGAGAGAGCAGAACATTACTCACCCCTGTGAGGAGCACTGAGCTTAGCACACACTTACTGTGATTCATTTTTGATCAGACAAGACTGCCAAAGGGTCAAGAGTAATGTGGGTTAACACTGCTGCTTAAACACTGCCGGAGGCTCGGCCATATAGCTTGCATTTAAAGACCGACAATCTACACAATGTGGCAGGCTGCTAGAAATGATCCTGTACCACAAGAAGCAGCTGAGCGAGATCAGTCAGGGACACTAAATACTGAAGCCTGCTGAAGAAATCCCCAAGAGCAATGGGGATGAGTGAGTGGCACTCACAGTAATATCTCAAGCCAGTGCTTGTGGTGTCACATTCCCCTTCTGTGTCCACTTCAGAGGAATTTGAAATGTGAGTGCTCTTCTCCATCAGATAAGAGCCACTGGTAGCACAAGGGCGAATACATCCACTCAGGTACCATACAAACCTCTCCCCTGAGGGGAAGCTACAATGATGCACAGTAATGAAAAAGGTAAGTGAATTTGCCAAAAGGAAACATGCTTTAAAATCCAGTTTCTTCAGTTCTGGAAATAACTTGCCCTAAAATGCAACCATCCACAAACTGCTCCGCTACAGCATCCAGCTCATACTCCTGGCCAGGATTTCTCCAAGCAAACATGTCTGCACAAGGGCACAGTATCCCAGGGAACCCATCCCCCCATCCTTTTAGGATGATTTATAGCTATTAATGACATTCCCTTCCCCCCTTGCAGTAAGGTCTGGGCTTATCTCAGTGCTGTCGACACTCTTTTGAGATCTGCTCACCTACCAGTTAGGCCAGGAAAGAAAAAACGTTTTTGTTACTAAGTGAAGAGCAGAGAGCTGCTGCTGGGAAGACCTTTTCCTGCTTTTATTTTTGTCCCATCCCTCCCTGGCCATGGTGAGCAGCAAGGGCAGGGGAGGGAAGGCAGAGGCGCTCAGAGTACTTACAGCTACCAGCCAGCTTACACAACCCAACCAAAAGGACTCCAAAAATGAGCAAAAGCTTTCAGGCTCACAGGCATCCAGTAAATGTTGCACTGCCTGAAACAGCTTTGGTCCTGCTCCCCTCTCAGATGACTTAAAGCTTTGCATCAGCCTCTCCCCTTTGAGCAGGGCTGCACTGCTGCATGGGAAGGCGAGGAGGGCTGAAAGACACTGCGAGGAACAAAACCTGCAGAAACAACTTTGTACAAGCTAAGTCTCATGCAAAGGCATAGTCTCTGGTCTCCTTCAAAAGAGCTTCCTGACTGGCTTCCCACACTGCAGTCAAGCAGCATCTGGCAGAGGCAACATCGGCAGCATCACAGGGCCCCAGGAGCCCCCAGCTCCAGGGACACTATCTGTGAATAAAGCTCTGCACACCTTGTGACATCATGCCCAAGGACTTCCTTTGGAAAGAAGGCATGTTCTAGCTTGTGGTGCCTGCTGCCAGGCAATTGTGTAACACTGCCATCAGGTCATTCCACGGTTGAACACACAATGCTGAGACAGGCTGAACACCACTGCTTCATACTGTATCCAAAATAGGTCCTAGAGGTCACCAGAGGCTGCCTATGGTGCTGCTGTTTGGCTGGTGTCTCTGTAAGAAATCTGGGCTACCACAAATCTAGATACTTATAACCAGACATATCAAACTAGGTCCCTGACACCAGCTCAGACACAATTGCAAGCATATAATCTCTATAATCTGTGGGTTTGATTGTGCACTTTGTACTGCTGCAGAGCTCAGTGTGGTAGATTACAGTTTAGACCAGTTATAGGCTTGAATGTTTGGGGTTTTTTTAAGAGGACCCACAGACTCGGGGTTGGTATGGGTAGAAGAAAAACAGACATTATTTTCTTATACTACAAAGTGAAGCTTTGTGTACATGTGCACACACACGCAGATTGATATAGACATATAAAGCTTTGTAATTATGAAGCAAGTAGAAAATTATTAGTTCCCCTCACCTTCCCTGCTCACACACTTTGGGCTCCACCTTGCCAACACCACTGGGACTTTGCAAAGTTCACATTTGTGTCTACTGGGTGGTTTGTTGGCTGTCGTCCCTTTGCACTGGCAGCCAGGCAGCAAACGAAAGACTCTGCTATGATGTATCAAGTCTTCACCGAGTCTTTGCTATCTGTCCCAGAGTTAGCCAAACACAAATATGTTTTACATTCGATGCAATTACCTCCATACATGCTACTTAACAAGATTTGCAGTCCCCGGACAAGGATATACAGTGCCTTTTTTCTTACTGCAGGCAAGGATCTGAGGCAGCAGTGGATGTATTAAGAGAAGCTGCTGCCCACAGCAAATGAGAGGGAGAAGGGGTGGGAAGCATTTCTGTGAAAAGCAGCATAACACAGCTCCATGTGAGTCAACATAGATGGGTGGGTCTAAAATTAATTCAATTCTTTCTGGCACTCTCCCCCCTCCCACCTGTGGATTCAGGCACACTACTTGCTTACTCCATCAGCCCTTCAGTTTCTCACAGACCCTACAGCCTCCGGCACCACCCGTCACTCCACACCTAGACACACATAGCAAGAAGTGGTGAAGAGATAACAATGAGAAAATTAACATCGGCTAAGACAAAGATCCTGATAAACAGCACCTTGCAAGGAAAACCCAGCTGCGTCTTCGCGGGACAGAACAGACATGCAGCAACATACTTCTGAGGCCTCCAGTGACAACTAGACAACTCTGACATGCAGCTTAATCCTCCCAACCCACACACACTGGTCTTTTACCATGAGTAATGTCCTCAGCATTGGAGTATTATGCTAAGCAGCCACAATTTCTCCCAGCAAAAGCATGCAGCTGGGTCAGCAGAGATCAGAGGCTATGAGAAAATTCAGGCAAGCACATTCCCCACCCCTTCTCTTCAGGGGAAGGGGAACGACAAGCCGGTTCCTTACAACCGGCTCTGGGAGATTTTCCTCCCAAGCTGCTTCCATTCTCTGCACTATTACAGTAGTGACACTGCCGTAGCCCACAGCTCACTAGCTGCTTGGTAGATGCCCACACCACACCATCACAAGGAAAGAAGGGGAAAGCAGGTAAGCCCCTAGCTGGTGAAACCCCTAAGCATCAGCCCACACCAGGGTCTGGGCTTCCACTACAACAAGCCCCTCTGTGATAGCCCAGCTTGCCCTCACCCTCCTGCCTGCCTTCATGCCCTGCCTATTTCTGACAGCCAGATGGGCACTATTAACACAGAAAGTGGAAGGCATTAGGCACAGCACAGAGAGGGCTGACCTCAGAAAGGTGGTGTAAAAGGACGTATGTGAGACTGGTTGCTCAGACAGAGGCTCAAGTGGTGGTCAAGGAGGTGCAGAGCAGCCTCACAGCTTGTTCTGCAACATGACCTACATTAAAAAAAATAAATTAAATACAAGGATTTCTTACAAGAGCTCACAAACATTACACAGAGCTGCTCACCAGCTGAGCCTTCCTGATGGTTTATTTCATCCTCCTAACAAACATGTCCAGTAATCAGCAACCGTCTAAGATACTGTGTCACTGTCCAGAACAACATCAATTGTTTATGTAGTTAAGGCCTCCTTTAATTTCCCTGTTTATACTACTGAGGGGAAAAAAAAAAACATATAAAAAAAATCCATTTGCTGCTGCTATTTTGACATTGCACCCTTCAAATACGAAGCATTTTACAAGCCCAATACGTCTCTTGATGGCCAAAGTGAGTTTTGAGGGTGAAAGGTGCCAAGAAGCTTGCAGCCACCTGTAACTTGACAACTGGGAATAACCAGATAACAGAACAAAAAGGAAATCTCTTTCTTCCAATAAGTCCAGCGTTTACTTTTATCAAGTTAAGCTCTGGGACTTAAAGCTCTGTCTGTTTGCCCCAGAGCTAGCCAAAGTGGAGCTCTCGAAGTGGATTTCTCTATGTTCTTTGGCAAATTCATCAATATCAAGGTGGGTCGCCATTCCCAGAAGAACTTGGGTTGGACTCAAAGAAGAGGTACAGAGAAATGAGTACTCCAGAGTCTGACAATATCAAGTTGCTGCATAGTCGTGGCAAATTGGTCTGAAAAGGTGAACTGCAGAAAGTCCAACTATGGGTCTTAGATGAGGCAAGGGTACTGATGCTGCATGTAATTCTTGTAGAAGGTGTTTCACCAATATCCTAATTCTTTCAAATGTTTTCCTAAAGATAAAACTGCCTCCAGACTCATGAAACAGGGCTGGGAAAGGTCACACCTCTCCTTTGTCCCAAAGCGCTCTGTCTTTACTGACAGAAAATTCTGCTACTTTCCCCTTGCTACGTACAATTCAGGATGATTTCATCTCCGCCAAACCCCAGCAGCCAGGGAGATCAGTGAAGTCCTTTTCTCCCCTCAGCAGCCATTTTTATCTTAGAAGCACAAGCTGGTCCAGCCTCAGCAACTGTCCGGGAAGCTGCCAGGGTTCATGCTGGCTTTGAAGTCTGTAGGGGCATTACTGTGATGTGAACCTCTTCTCTCCGTATCCCACACACTCAGACAGACCAGGCAGGACTCCCTCCAGCATCAAAGGCACAAGGCATCATGCTGAGCTCTAAACATCAATCCAGATTCTTCTGGGGTCCAGAAGCTATTGGCTGGTGACCCTAATGACCAATGTTCAACAGGCACTGATCAACTGTCTAGTTATGGAGCAGCTGTTCCAGGCACCCTGGGCAATGTGGCACAGCATGGCCTGGCAGGGCTGCCGCTGCCACAGCCCCTGTCCAGCCTGGCAGCAGCGCAAGAGCAAACATCACTGCAGGAAACATAAGGCCACTTTCACCTTCCCATAAATGCTAGCAGCTTTCCCCAGCCGGCTCTCTCTTCCCAGCCAGCCTCAGAACAAGAGCCAAGCGTAATGCCGATATCTGCTGCTATGGGCAAGAAAGCTGGGCTGGGCAGCAGCCATAGGTGTGCACAGTGGGGACCAGCCAATGCTCCCCACACAGAGGAGGAAAGTCAGCCCAACCCTAAGTCCTATCACATCCACCACACCCCATGTTTCTTTTGGCAGAGGGGGAGGCATTCCAGCTCCCCTCTGGAAGCAGAGGCCTCCCCAACCAGCCCTGGCACTCCCCACGTATCAAACCATGGCTGCGGGTTATTTTTCTTTCTTTCTGTGGGGGGAGAGGCTGAAGCCCAGCTCCCAGAGCAGACACTTGTGCCACACAGCTGAGCTCTGCAGGGTCCAGAGGGAGCTCAGTCTCCACCCATCCACTGCCATGGTCACTCCACTGAGCCCCGGCAAGAGCTGCCCATTAGCAGGGTGTCCCGTACCACTGGGGCTTCCTCTCACTGGTAGCTCCAGGGTGCCTGTGCTCAGCTGAGAGAGGGGTAAGGATGTCAGACGGTACCAAGGTAAAACCTAATGTCTTTTCACACCATGGGATTCAGTCCTGTGCTTGATTTCAGACCATCACATCCATTGTTTTCACTAAATCAGGTTTTAAGTTTACAAAGCTGGTTAGGAGGGCCGTGCTTAAAAACACCAAAATGCCCGATTATCTTCCAATTCTGTAATTGCTAGAAATCCTGAGATTTTAAAATACCATGAATAGATAAAACGTCAGACTAAGCAGGGATGAATTCACGTTACGGCAGTTGAACTCAGCAACAAGCATAATATTGAGATTTCATCTTTTTAATACATTTGCAAAACTGGGCTGTATTGAAACCACTTTTTCCTTGGGAAAATGCTCAGTTTCAATACAAAATGTTCAGTTTCACAGACTCTGACAGTCACCCCTGCTTAATGAAGCTGGGAGGTTTTTCAATGACAAAACAGAACAAAACTCCTCTCTGCCTTTATTTTGGGTCAGATGTTCAAGATCAACGCATCACTACCACAAACCACAGAAATCATCTCAAGAACAAGGCTTATTGGACAGTTCCATGTATATATTCAACTGGAAAGAGAAATCTCCAATGTTTATCAAAATTAAAGGCAACCAAACAGGAAACAGCTCATGTTACCTGAGGGATGGAGGGGGATGGGAGTCTATCAGCTGTGCTGCTTTTCAGCCAGCTCCACTTCATCAGCATCTCATCTCATGAAACCCGTCATGTGAGAGGGAAGCTTGAGAAGCCAAAAGCCATTATTAAGGAACTGAGGTACAAGGGGGATGAGGGCCATAAATACCAAGACAAGCCCACCACAAGGACAACACTGCCAGAAGCCAGATCTGAGCTTCTGGCAGGCAACACAGGCTGAATCCTGGCATCTTCATTCAAAGAGAGCTGCAAAACACCCAGTTCAGGCCCATGACTGGATGGATGTCTCTCTCTTGGCATGCTACCGTGCGAGCACACACCTGGAGCAGCTGGGTGACCCCATCAGTGCATCACTGGGATGGGCAGCCCTGGATGAGGCATAGCCAGGCTCCACTGGCCGCACGGGAGGGGACTTGTCCCCCATGTAGCACACCTGAATTGCTGTGCTCCCAGCTGACAGTGGCAGGATGATGCTGCTCCATGGTGCAATCAAGGATACATGCCTGGCACAAGGGAGGCAGCCCAGCCCTGTGTACTGCTCCTAACAGCCCTCCCCATGAGCACATCTGTGCCATGAACCTACAACCTACATGCTGCAGCAAACATATAACAGTGCTGGGAGAGATGGCCACAGCCTCCCTGCTCTGTTGGGCAATGCTCGCATAACAGACTGCAGCTTGCCCACCCTCTCATTCCCCTCAGGTAGCCCCCCATCTCACACCTTAATGGCACCAAGGCCCTCATAACCCTTGGCAGATGCCAATCCTACAGCCAGAGCTTGCTGACAAAGCTTATCCATGATAGAATCATAGAATGGTTAGGGTTGGAAAGGACCTTAGGATCATCTAGTTCCACCCCCCATAGGCAGGGATGCCTTACACTAGATCATGTTTCCCAAGGCTCTGTCCAACCCAGCCTTGAACACCACCAGGGATGGAGCATTCACAGCTTCCCTGGGCAACCCATTCCAGTGCCTCACAGTAAAGAACTTCTTCCTTATATCCAATCCAAACTTCCCCTGTTTAAGTTTTAACCTGTTACCCCTTGTCCTATCAGTACAGTCCCTCATGTAGAGTCCTTATCCAGCATCCTTGTGGGCCCCCTTCAGATACTGGAAGGCTGCTATGAGGTCTCCGTGCAGCCTTCTCTTCTCCAGGCTGAACAGCCTCAACTTTCTCAGCCTATCTTCATACGGCAGGTGCTCCAGTCCCCTGATCATCCTCATGGCCCTCCTCTGGACTTGTTCC
>WYDI02010470.1:5186-42110 GCA_009867235.2 Psittacus erithacus | reverse complement strand
CTCCAGAACCCCACAGCACCCAAGAAAGCTTGTGTTTCTTTCTTATTAGTTGGTGGAGACATTGCTATTATCTTGTTAATCACATCGGTGGGAATCTGGCATTGTCCACCTTGCCATTTTAGTCCCAAAAATTGAGTCTCCTGTGCAGGTCCCTTGACCTTGCTCCATTTTATGGCAAAACCTGCTTGCAGCAGGATTTGGATCATTTTTCTCTCTTCCTCAAAGACTTCTTCTGCTGTATCATCCCACATGATAATGTCATCAATGTATTGCAGGTGTTTTGGAGCTCGCCCCTGTTCTAGCACAGTCTGGCTCAGTCCGTGGCAGATAGCAGGGCTGTGTTTGGAGCTGGAGTAGCTGCACTGTCTGTTGCGATCGAAGTTTGAGTAGCTGCTGTACTTGTCACTGGGGCTGGTGTAGCTGCTGTGCTCGGAGCTGGAATAGCTGCGCTATCTGTTGCTTTGCCATCAGATCCAGGGACATTTTTTTCCTTTTGAAGGTGCTGGATAGTGTTGAACAGGGCTCTGTCAGCATAGGCCAAACCCCAGCACGTTGCCATGGTTTGTCCCTGTCTGGTATGGCCAGAATGACAGCACACCTCATTTAAGAGTTTTACTAATTTTGCTGGATTTTGCAGTTGTTCAGTGGTGAAATTCCAAAGCACTGGAGGGGCCACTGGCCTAGATACTTGCCCATACTATCCCACACACACTGCCACTCATGGCTGTCCAGCCTCAGGGAAATCTCTTGGTCCTCCTATATCGTCGTCTAATCCTAGATAAGGCCCAAACCTGACTCTGCTTAGCTCTGGAGATCAGATTAAACAGTCATGGGTAAAACACGCTCTGTATGCGTGCCAACATGGTGATCCCCATCACAATCAGCAAGCAGGTCTCAAGCGTACCTAAAGGCCATTCAAAACCTTCAGAACCCTCAAATGATGCTGTAAATGGCCTGGTGGGGGGGCTGAGAATGTAAGGGAATGTCCCCTTCGTGGGTTGATCACCCGAGGAGGGGAAAAAAGATGTGTAATTGTTAAGCACTTCTATTATATACCTCCCAAAGTATAGAAGTGGTGACCACACTGGGAACGCAAGCCAGATCAATTTCACAATCAATTATTCTATTGTATTACAAGTCATTACCATAAAGTGCAGTGAAACCAGAACCTTAGCCCAGGCTCCCCAGCCAATAAACACTAACAGAGCAAATACCGGCTGTAAGTAAGGTACAACATGCTGAGCCTCTGAGATCCAGAGCAACAACTTTGAGAGCCAATAAGTCAGCATTGTGACGAGTGACTATTAATCCGAAACAATGAATGCTTATCACAAACACGATTAGACACACTCCGGTGAGATCTGTCATTATCTCAACCCTTCTGGCCCCATGTTGGGCATCAAAAGAGAACTGTTGTGGTTTAAGCCTAGCTGGTAACTCAGAACCACGCAGCCTTTCGCTCACTCCTCCCCTTTCATCTACCCCACTCCCAGAGGAATGGGGAGGAGAATTGAAAGAATGCAACTCCCACAGGCTGAGATAAGAACAGGCCAGTAACTAAGGTATAACACAAACTGCTGCTACCACCAATAATAATAATGATAAGGGAAATAACAAGGGAAGAGAATACAACCGCTCACCACCTGCTGATCCATACCTAGCCAGACCCAAGCAGTGATCTCACCTGTTCGGGTAACTGCCCCCAGTTTATATACTGGACATGACATGCTGTGGTATGGAATACTTCTTTGGCTAGTTTGGATCAGGTGTCCTGTCTCCGCTTCCTCCCGGCTTCCCCTCCTCCCTGGCAGAGCATGGCAGAGAAACTCAAAGGTTTTCATATGAAAAAGGTGAATTTTTTTAAGACTAGAGTTGCTGACCATTTCTCTTGACCATCAAAGAGAAAAAGGGGGGAGAACAGAATAAAATGAAGTGAAATTCTCTAGGAAGTTGGAGAAAATGTATCTTTGATATTAGTGAAGCACAGAAAACAAGTAGTTAACTGTATGGAAAATTATAAAATATATATGATAGCTTGCCAGAATAGAAACTGGAGAGAATGTTCAAACATGATCCTTTTCAAATGGAAGATTTCAGTTTGGTTTGTTCTTCTGTCAAAACAAATAAGAATCCTCTATGACAGTGTTTTCTAATTTTCCTGGTAGAAAAAGATTGGTTTATTAGGCTGCACTCATAATTAGTCACGAATAACTGAGTCAGAAATGAAAGAACTACAAAACAACAATTGGCTTGAATGAAATAGATTACTTTTCTGACAGTTTCAAAGTCAGCTAATGAGCCCTTTGCCAAAGAAGAACACATCTTTTCAGAAGGAAATGAGTAAACCAGTTATGTTTTCTTATTTTTTTGTCCTTGTGATTACTTATACTTTCATTAAGTAGGAGAAACAAGAAAAAGAAGACTACAGTGTGAGCAAATGTTCATTTCCAGGAGTTCCCAAATAGAGAAACTACCTGTCAGATGGCTTTTTGTAATGCCACGGACGGGACTGGAGAGCAGGAATTCTAACCAAGTCCAAGGGGGGCTGAATAGGATCATGCCCCTGGATATGCATGTGTACACAGGTGTTTTTATAAAATGGTGACATGGGCTTCTTTTTTTTTGGAAATGGCATGATAGTGTGCTGGGTGGAAAAGATGTACGCTTGGTTATAAACCAAATATTCAATTTACTGTTAATATTATTTTAAAATAGGCCACTGAATGCGACTTAATCTTGAAAAGAACCTTAATCTACAAAATATTCCTACTACCACTTTTAGTAGTGAAAAATGCTCTTTGGGCTTGGTTTAAGAGGCCTGAATTCATTCTATAAAGGTTAAGCTTAGTCTCCCCTTCCAAAATCAGGATGTTGCCTGCTGGAGGCAATCGCTCCTGCCAGGTAGTACAGCCAACCTCTGCCCATGCCATGGGAGCAGCCCTGCAGGCAGCAGAGCGAACCACCAAGGACTGCCTGGCACTGGGTGTCTTTGTGCTGCCGCATGCTGCCTGTCCCCCCATCAGCTGCCATGTCCCTCCTCAGCCATGACCCTGGCTGGCTGGGATGCTGTGCTGCTTGTCAGGCTGTGCACTGGGAGCTCGGACTACAAAACAAATACGCAGTGGTAGCTGCAGGATGCTGGAAGACCTTCCCTGGTATTGCTAGGAAGGCAGCAACACACCAGCAGAGGTGACTCAGCCCTCTTCCCTTCTGGTCATGTTTTCATACTGTGAGGAAGAGCACAACCACAGGGCTGTCGTGGGGCATTAAGGAGAGCCTTGCAAATAGGGCTGTAAATCCGGGCAGATCAAATAGCCACCTATGGTCCCAGGGAGTGTCTCCAGTCTTGTAACCTGTCCTTTGATTGATGGCCAGACACCTCTTGGGTCAAGCTGGGACAGTGGAGAAGTAAGAAGACAAGTGTTTCAAAGCATTTCTTCTGTATATCCTTCCTACTGCAGTAACAGTGTAAAACTATGCGGTATAAATTATAAAGTAGCAGCATCAATTGGTATGAACAACCTCTTTCACTACCTTCTTGCCCTTAGGGGTTGGTCAGAGACAATTTACTCAACAGACATCCCAAATGACAAGCAGAAATACAATACTGGCAGACAACTCTCAGTCTTTTCTTCAAAGTCATTTGTTGTTTTTTATTAGCCTCCACATGCTTTGTTAAATTTGTTGTCATTAACAGTATCTTTCTGACCTTGATCTTTCACAGATCATTTATTTGCAGTGAAAGCTTTGCGTCCAGCCCTGTTCTTTATCCAGTGAGATTTCAAGTCCATCCCTTGCAGGGAGCCCCCTTGTAGGTTGTATAGGGCTGCTGGAGAAACTTGTCCATGCTCTTGCTCTCCTGTCACTTTTTGTGCCCCAGCACTCACAGCCTCTTCCTCTGCTATGCACCTCACCTCTAGCCAGGGTGGCATCAGACCTTTACAGCATTGTGTGGAGCTCAGCAGACACCAAGATACAGGTCCCCTTCTTCTGTAAGACTGCACAGTCTTTTAGGCTGCAACTCTTGGCAACTATTCATCTCAACAGTTCAAGACAGCAGGCCATGGAGGACATAGGAATCAAAAAAGATAAATATTTGAAAAAGCAATCAGTAAACAGAGATGGATTTAGACTAATGACCTAAACAAAAAATACTGTAATGGGTTCAGAGCTGTGCGGAATAATTCTCTAGTGATAAATCTTAACTGCAAGGCTTTATAAACTTCTCCTGACTTGTGGCTGAGCTTCAGGCTAGAAACAAAAGGAGGCAGTTGCCCTTGGAAATCTGCCCATGACTTGGAGGGGGAAAAAGGAAGCTGGAGCATGAGGAAGGGCTGATGAAGTGCCTGGGGACTGCTGCCCAGCTGGTTTTTGAATCACAGTAGGTAAGCTTCCTTTCAGTCTCATGAAGCTCCACAAATGGCAGCAGCTGCTGTGCCAGGAAGTGACAGAGATCCAAAATCTGCCCAGTTAGGAAAACATTTTTTTATAGCAGCTTTTTAGTTTATTCTTAAGCAGTGTGCCTTAAAATGCCTCTGATACAGTTCTTTATAGCGGCTTCCTGGCCTGAAAGTCAAAGAAAAGGTTGTATTTCTGAAAAAAAATGTTCCCTCTGTGGTTTTCCTAAGAGACTGTTGACTGGTTTGGAAGTTCAGTTTATATATGTGTCTAGCACTAGTATCATTCATTGCCTGTAATGCAATGTGATGCTTTGCTTTTATTTATAGGAGGAGTGAAGTCTTCCATGTCAGCTGACAGAATTTATTCACTTGAAAATCCAAGCCAAAATGGTTCAGTCCTTCCTAAAAACAAGACTAATGGAAAAACCATCATTTGCCTATACCCATAAATAAAAATCTGGCAATTTGGAGTAATTCAGGTTGGAGTAAAAAACTACCTTCTCTATAATGAGTGTTCCCGGCTGCTGTGGGATGGAGAAAAGGTCTCCGCTCAGCGCCTTTTTCACTAGAAACAAGTGGGAGTAGAAGGAGTGGCCCAGCTTAAAGCCACAGGGAGAAGACAGACTTGGGAAGGAGCTTGTTATGGCAGGTTTCACAAGGAAGGGAAGAGAAAGGAAGTCTCATAGGAGGGACAGAGGAAAGGTGAACTGTGATGTTAAAAAAAAAGGGAGAGGTGTGAGTAGCTGGGTAGGGATGTGGGAAAGAGTGTGAGAAAATCAGCACTCACCTCTCTGAATGAAGGAGGAAGAGTGGGAGGAAGTAAGGTGACATAGGATGGAATTATCTGTACAAACCAGTGTTTTGTTGCTCAGGGACTCTCTTGATTCATGCGCATCACTGTAGTTGCTACATGTGCCTTTATTATAGAGGCATGCTGCTGGACTGCTGTTTGGCAAGCGCTTTTTGCTTCCTTATCCACCTCTCAAAAGGACTGTCTTGAGTCAAATCTGTTCAAACAGCACAACTTCCAGCTTTTCACACCAGCAGGAGACTGGACGTGAAGTCTTTGTGAAGCTTTTCCACTGTGTTTATGTACATGCATTCTGCATATTGGAAGGGCTTTAACATCTGAGTTTTGGAGGTGCAGAGAACCCAGAATGGTGGCTAAAGATCAGCAGGATTTATGATGGTGAATGTTCTCTGAAACTCAGAGATGTGAGTTTGAAAGAGATGACCAGAACTAAAACAATCTGCTTCCTCACACTGGCAGAATTTAGCAATACTGAATGAAATGTGAATACTGCATTAAATGAATGAAAAATGAGGGAGGAAATGAATAAAAAATATGAACAAAATGTTGGTTTGCAAATGGGCTAAATGCAAAGGTGAAAAATTAGGTTTTGAAATGTAGGAATTCCAAGACAGAAATAATTCTGTTTCTCCCACTTAGCACTTTTCAGTTTCTTCTTTACTGTTATGACAACTGCTGCTTCATTTTGAGCAAGAGAGAAATCAGTGGGAAACCCCTGCTGTTTCTCACTGCCGCCATCAGATCCTTTCCCCCATTAATGCTCAGCAGTTTCACCTCCTGCTGGCAGGGTGCTGTGGTTTGACACTTCCCAGCAAGGCTTCAGATCCCTGTCTGTCCTCCACTGCTTGGCCCTTGCAGGACATGAGTCTCCCAAGGACACAGCTGAAATGTTAATGAACCTGTTTGGAAAGATACAAAATATTCAGAAGATGGCCTTTTCCACAAAAAAGAGTTATAATGAGGAAAAGACCCCTGATAGAGTTCCTGACCCTTCCCTGTTCCAGTGGCAGGAGAATGTGGGGAAAAGCAAGAGCAGAAGGATGACGCTTTTGACTCATGGCCAGTGTCTCAATGAGTTGGCCCTGTTTCAGCTGGATGAAACAGTTCACCAAAGGGTCTCTGCTCAGTACATTATTAAACCCAGAAGATCGGAGGAACCACAGCTTTGGATAGCAGCTGTAAGTCCTGTGTCTCCTCCATATGATAGAGAAATTTGGCTTATAGTTTCTAAATGAAACAGGATTTGAAAGTCTTTTCCATGTGTGTTCAGTAAAGGATAATTATGGTTATACCATCACCAAGACTTTACTGAAGAAAAGAAATAGTTCATTTAATAAATTAATGAAAAGAAGAATTAAAAATTGCTGGTGATTACCACATATCCTTAGAAGCATCCATGGTGCAGTTCACCAAGTATATAATTACCGTTTGCACTACTGTTTTGAAAAGGGAAATTTCATGAATGTGAAGTATTTTATTGTTCCATTTTACAATTCCCAGTGCTCTATTAACTATATATGTTCCCTTTGCCATCCTGCAAGTTTGACAGCTGTTTAGTTACAAACATGTTTTATAACTTCACACTTTAAAAAGTCAGATTTTGCAAAACTCCGTCAATATCAGAGGTATTTTACATTTTAAAATGTGTGAGAATATGGGGCTTTATGTGCTTTGGCCTTTATCACTGTCATAGTTAAACCCCTAAAATACATTTGTAAACTTTTTTTTTTTTTGAGAAAAATGTGGTTTTTTTAATAATAGGAGAACATTCCTTTCTGCTTCATGGCCCAAGGCTCCAGTTCTGGAAAGGTTAAGCATCAAAGTTTTTATTCTCCATTTGAAAGGAAGGTAATCAGAGTTGCCAACCCACCTTAAGAAAGTTCTTTAAAATGTTCATAAATTAAGCACCAGTGTATTATGATTTCATATTTGGTTACATAAAAGACTCCCTATAATCTGCTGTGTTTTTTCTTTAGAAAAAATGGAAATATTTTATGTTAGTTGCTTCTAGCTTTGCTTTTAGTTCACAATAAATTGTATTGACATTTATTTCTAAGATAAGACTATAATTTTCATATCCCCCAAATTGTAATTTTTTAATGTTAAAAGAATCTTTCTTAAGCTGCTCTAAAAGGTCTCTTCTAGATAACCACTTTCAGTGGCAAGTTGAGCTACTTTGGAGAATAAATTTCTCAACACAATACACTTTAAATAAATACTCCACAAATGAGACAATGCTTGCCTTTACACTTGCACTCAGAAATTAACACTTTCTTTGTTTTACCACTTTGCCATTCCTCAGCTGGTCATGGGTTAGTGACCTTGTTACTCGATGTTAAACAGAAAAAGCTTTCTAAAGTAACATTCATACGTGATCATGAGAGTGAAATACATGATAACATGTTCACAACATTTGTGAGTGAAAAACTGCAGCAGCAGTGCAACTGCCCAAACCTCTGCTATTGTGTCTTGCCCTTTGGGAAGCTGCAATAGGGTTCCTGGAAAAGAATAAAGGTTTACAAGGGACTGAGATGTGACACGAGCCAATACGTTTCTCTTAACCATCTTGATTACTTTTTGAGTGCCTGCTCTGAGACTCTCAGCTCTCTAACTAATGAACACCATGGTAATGCACTCTGTTAATCAGTGCCTATCCTGTAGACCTTAAAGTGCAGGTTTAGCACCATTGCCCATATATAAATTAAATTAATATTTTAAAGAAAAGTATCAGAATAGAAAAATACTACGGTGTGATGAACAGAAAATACACCCCATGTTGTACACCAAATAATAGTAATAATAATAATAAAACAATAATGCTAACTTATTTCCAATAAACACATTTCTTTGCAAAAGCTTCAATAACTTTCTAATAGCTGCAAATATAATTAGACTATATTAAATGCCAATAAAATAAATCATTAATATTTACTTGTGATTTATTAATTATTAATAATAAGACTATGCTCTGACATAGTACTTTCTGTGGCAGGATCTCAAAGTGCTTAACAAAGGACTGCTGGCCCGTTGTTTCTGCTTTTACAGACAGAGAAACCATAACAAAGTGAAGTAACTTGCTGAAAAATGCAAGCTCAAGGCAGATGGATCTCTGCATCCTCTGATTCTGTGCTGCTGAGCCACACATCTGCACTGCATCTGGACATGACGCTTCACTGCTTCTCCTGGTCTCCTTTTGCAGTTGCATTTCCTGAGATGAAATTATTGCAGAGCAAAGATCTTCCTGCAGTACAATAAAACCTCCAATTTAGCAATTTCTAAAGGAGCTACAAGTTTGCTCCACTGAAACAAGATGCCATTCTTCATGAAACATGTGAAAAGCAGTTCAGCTCAGTTGCAGTCTGAATGCCAACACTTAAACTCTGGTTTATTTGGTAGACCACGTAGTAAAGGGATTGGAATTACACAGGGATTGCATTTAGCAAATTAATAGTTTTAATTATCCCTTGTAAAATATCTGAATATAATTACCACAAATATTTGTAAACAATCCTAAATAGAGGGTGTTTATTGACTTCAGTAGGCCCAGAAGAATTAAAGCTAAGAACAGGATATGATAAAATTCAGTTTATTAGAAAAAAAAAGTATTTAAGCTTATAAGAGAAGAAAACTGAAACAGGATTCACAGTTTACTGAAAAGAGATTTTTTGCCACAAGCAAGAAATCAGAGACCAAATGATAGAGAAATATAATTTCTAATAAAGCAAATATGTATTGGTGAGTTCGATACCTGTGACTCAGTAAGTACCGATAAGTGTAAAGAGTCTGCAATACATCTGAAATGAGTACAAGCTTGTATAAGAGATTCACAGATGACTATAATGAAAAAAAAATTCTTAAATTTGTGATTTAATTTTTAAATCACAAAATGTTTGAAAGCTTCATATTTACATACAGAAGTGCCTTTGAAAGAAGCAGAAGTAACTTACATTTCAAAGAGGAGTTTACAGGCCCTGTCTGGCAAAGAAGGGGTTAATTCAGGCAGCAGATAATGATGAGATGATAATGGGCCAAGCAGCTGTGCATAAGAGAATCAGAAGAGGAGAGGGAAGAAGTAAACACCAAATGCATTAAGAGAGACGAAAGGCAAGGGGACCTGATCTTTGGCAGGAAGGGGAAGACGCTCTGGGATATAAGAAGGGCAGCACAGGTGAGCAGTGGCCAGGCAGTGGCCACTCTGACAGCCAGCGCTGCTGCATGGTACCCTGGCAGAGAAGAGAAAAATTCCCTGTATGGAATGGTCTTACCCGAAGCCACCTGCTTATAACCTGTATTACTGAGGGTCTTTGAATTTATAATTAAGAGCAGTCAAAATATCAAAATCTCAGATCTCCTGATTGCCTCAGTGTATATTTGGTTTTGTCTCTCTCAGAAGCTTACTACAGTTTTCCAGCTGGACATGTTGGCTTTTACAGTTCCACATGAAAGCCAACATAATTTTTGTATATGAACATTGAAAAGAAAAAAAAAAAATGCAAAAGACCCAACAACTTGAATTTAAAGACACGGTTGCATCGTTCACCACAAAATATGTCTATGAAAAGAAAAAAAGGAAGAGTTGCAAAATCCCTGAAGCAAGCAGGAGGTAAGTGAATATGGGTTCCTCTAATAAGTGTTGTGGGGTGGGGAGAATGGTTGGCCTGAGGAATCAGGGTGTTTGTGGCACAGAGGTGTGTGGCGATGGAATAGGGTCAGACTGCAGAGTGATAAATTGATGCTGGTGTAGAAGACCCACCTGAATTTCTGAAGACTCCACATGGATATAGTGTATATTCCTTGTATATATCCAGCCATGTGATGACCATTCTCTTCTATAAGTTATGATTCCCAGTCATAAGACTGTGGTGTGTGCTTATTGAATACGGTAAAGGGATATTTGCCATATTGAACTTGTTTATAGTCAATTCACATGTAAAATCAATTATATGGTGTTATATTATTCCTGAAATCCAGACAAATTGCCTGCTTGAAACAAATTACACTTTTCAGTAATTTGCGGCACCTTAAAATGCTAAAGCATTTAAAACATTTAGGAATGCTCAACTCTTGTTTCTCTTTAAAAGGCTAGTGGTAGAGGAATGGTAACAACTTGCAGAAAGATTGGCAAAGAACATACTGTTAGGCCAGTGACAAACAGGCAGAAGAGGAGGGGCTTATTTACTGAGATGGTCATTAGGCTGGGAAAATCTGTCACATGGACTCGTCATAGTGGCTGTGATCAAGATGTGACAGGACCTTCAGTGGGACAGATGTGTACATGCCTGGAGAGGATCTGATCATTCCTGTCACAAGAAAGGGACTGGAGTAGATGGATTTCAGGTTTCTTTTTGCCATCCAGATGCACATAATTATGTATTAGAGATCTGTCCAAGGTTGGTAATATTTTCAACAACATAAATAGCCACAGCAGTGGTTTTGCCATATGTTTTTATCCTCAGTTTTGCAGTTAG
Source organism: Psittacus erithacus (assembly GCA_009867235.2). NCBI lineage: Eukaryota > Metazoa > Chordata > Aves > Psittaciformes > Psittacidae > Psittacus > Psittacus erithacus. Next base: position 31,431 of record WYDI02010470.1, on the reverse strand, counting down.
AAGCTATAGTTTACTGTTTTATTTATAGTTATTTCTAAGGTCTAACCCATAACAGAGTAACACCTCAGCTTTTTTAAAAAGCCACAAAACAAGCTGACAAAATAAAGGAAGGAAATTATATTCTAGCAAATGATATTCTAGCAATAAGTTGAATTGTTCGGCTGCTGCGGAATTTCTTATTTAACTGCTTCTAAATGTTCTTTCCTTTGCTAACAGTCTAGGTAGTCCAAAATAAGTGGAATACAAAATCCCTGAGATTTTCAAGTGTCATTTCTTTAACAGATTACATTATATGCGTACTTGTCCGTTTTAGGCAGCACTAAATACTAGCAGGAAACTAAAATCGGTGCTTACTGCAGATGTCATGTTTTACTGACTAGGCTAGTGTAAAGAGCTGTTGTGGAACAGGGAAACATGTTACTAATGTAAGAAATAATGTAGGAAGAGAAATCCAGTGCATAATGCAATTTAGGAGGTGGCTGTGTAGGAAAAAGCCTGAGAACATTTTACCTGATATGATTTCAGGGGTGATGCACACATTTGTGGGATTTTTCAACCCGAATAAACCAGCTAACAGGTACAAAGTCAACATGATGTTTTTATTTGGAAAGCAGGCAGCAGCTGTCAGTGGCACAATGCAAGTTCAGAACAAGCGCCAGAAAATACTGACGGCATAAAGAATAGCCAGAAGAATCAGGAAACAAAATGACAGTGCTCTCTACCGTGCAGAGAGGGTTGGAGGCTGTTACCTAACAGTCTCATGTCGATACTCCCAAGGATGCTCAGTTGGTGCTTCAAAAGGTTGCTGAACTAATTCAATCAGCTGGTCACTATCAAAGAACTACAGGACCAACATATACTACATGATATATCAACTAGCTGCTTTTCCCACTGTCATTAGGCTGAGATTGCATATCAGGTGCAAAGAACTGAGCCCAGCATCATTAGCCAGCAGTGGTTGGACACTTAGTGCATGTGTGTCTGGAAAGAGCAACATCCTGAAGAGCTGAAGGGATTAAATCCCAAGGGTACCAGAAGTCGCCCTGTTAAGACCAAGTGAGTTTAACCTGATGAAAACATTAAACTATGTAGGCATCAAAAAGAATTCATTTGTGGAGTCTCATTCTGTGTGCTAAAAAATGTGGGCATTAATAAGAACAGAGTAAGAATAATGTAGTTATTAGTGGAGTAGAGATTTTCTTTGTGTAGCCTGCATTTTTTAGTCCCTTTTAGAAACAGGAAAACAGATGCCCATAGGACTGGGCTCTATTTATAGCTTTGGTATAAATCTTCTGATTAAAATCTACTTTAATTTTATCACAAGAAATTTAACTAAATGCTGAGATCAAGAAACTTGATTTTAACAACAGCAACAACAAAAGGGTATTGAACTGAAATAGGATCTGATATACTGTTAACCAATTAACATTATTCTTTTTCTGGGGCCAAGAAATACACATTTGCCTTTAACAGAATGACCGACCAAATTGCTGTCAGTCAGCCAATCTGATAAAGGTCAACTACTGAAAGACTACTGAAAGTTTGTGTACTGTTGTTAATACACAAACTAAGTGACCTGGGCAGTCATAAGTTCATTTGTTGTTTTGAAAAGAACATACACACTATTTGCATAGGTGCATCTGCTGTGCATAAATTACACGACCTTTAATGAAATCCTATGTGAAAATATTAATATCTACCCTCCTAGTGATACTTCTAGTCCATAGGCAGTCCTTTAGGTATCTTGACAGCACAAACTTGGTTTAAGTAAAATGATATGTTTAAAATGTTTTAACTTTTAATTTAGTCAAACAACCCTTCCTAACATTTAAACTGGCTGAATAAAACTGACGGGGGGAAAAGAGGAATACAGAGACTAATTCCTAAAATAGGCAATTATTTTATGTAGAGATTTACATTTCAGATTATGGAAAAAAATTTTAACTGCTTTATATTTACCTAAATCTGAAAAGATTTTGAACTGGTTTTACTCTGTAGAGAGCTGGACCAGCAAACATAACTGTGGGACCTGCAGCAGCAGAGCTGATTGATAGCTGCTCATGGCTGGTGCTTACTGAAGGAAAGGGCCACACTGGGCACCACAGATGACGGTCAGCTGTAGAATAACTTTCCTACTCAAGGAATTTTGCACAGGAATAATTTATCAGTACAAAAAAATTCCCTCATGTTCTTGGTTAGGAGTTTCCTTTTAAGAAAAGAATTCAAAAAGGTCATCCTCTAAATGCAATTGCCTGTGATACCATCAGCTGGACACATGTTTAACTCCAATGAATGGCTGCATCACCACACTTATCTAAATCTTCCCATGCCATGTCTGCCCTGAGGGAGTATTTTGTCTGTTGCAGCATTCCTCATGCCAGGGAGAAAACAGTATTTCAAGATGTATGTAGCTTTTGTTTTTGTAGAAGTTTCGGGAGCCCAGAGCTCCCAGATAAAGCAATCGTGCAAACTAGATGTCCTGCCAATAGGTAAATTATGTATTTATTCTTTTAACACCTATTTTTCTTTTAAAAAGTACCAGGAATGTACATTCTTTCTTTGAAAGAGTGAAGCTGCTCCCACTGCTAAGCTGTGGGTGTTTTTAGCCACGTCTTTTGTCCTTCCTTTCCACAGTTTTGGCATCCTTTATGAGTCACATTTTTTGTAAGGACAATGGTTTTTATATCCATGCTCTCCCCTTCAAATAAAGGTGAAAATTACTGTCATGATTTTACAAAGATCTTAAAGGACTTAAGATTTACTCTGCCTTTAAGATAGGATGTAATATTTTTTTGATAGAGATGGGAGCTTAATGTTTAGCTTCACAGAATAAATTACATAAACCCGGTGTGAAAACACTGCATAAAAATCCTCAGTAATAATGCTAAGTATATCTGCTTACATGATTCTTGTAAATAAGGGATTACTGAAAATGCCTGCTAATTCCTCCATTGCTCAAATGGTGCCAGCTTCAGCAGTTTGAAAATACAAGTTTAATGTCATTTGTTAAATCCTTATTAGTTTGCTTTATTTTCTACTTCTGTTCCATTATTAAGCTGGAGAAAAACAAAAGTGATTCTGGTTTATGAGCAAGTTAAGTTATTCTTGTTTGTGAGCAGAATCTTCACTTCAGCATAACTGTAAAGATGATGTTGATACCTGTAGGCTGCCAAACAAGCAAGGTAGTAGTTTTCTTCAGTTCATATAGTGACACGGTGCTGTGAAAGCATACAGGAGTATACACACACGTTAGTAGTACTTGTATACGTAAGTGTGGCTCTGAGGGAATAGCATGTGTAAAGCCAGATTTTTACCTAAGTTCTCTAAAGTGGTTTGATGGGAGTCAAGCTGGCAGCTTTTTGGGGCCTGAAGACTGCAGCTTTAGCTATCATCAATCACTTGTAGCGTCACTGGGGCTTACAGAGGATATTTGGTAGCTTGCTTTATCCTGGCTTTCCACTGTCTGCTAGACCATCAGGGTTTTGTGCCATCTTTGCTCCTTTCTTTCCCATCTTCGTTCTTAGCGTCATCAAAGGGATGTGGGGAGAATAGCTGACTGTTTGCACTCTGATAGCTGTCCCATTAGGACTTGCCTTATGCAGCTGTAAGGGAAGGGCTTTGTTCCCCAGCTCCACTCAGAAGTCGCTTTCTTGGACTAACACATCCTTCCAATTGCAATTGCGTCTCTCTCACCAGCCCCAGAGGCCCAGGGATGTGGAACGTGTGGCCTACCCCCAAAACTCTGAAATGATACAGAAAAAAACAGCAACAGTGCAGAAGTTCCTGAGGATACATTTTTTTTTTAGCCTGGTTTGCTTCTAATTGCATGTGTATGAGTGATGAAGGCTATTGCAAACTTTCCTCAACCTGGAAAGGCGAAAGACACAAACAATTCTAGCCTGGCATCAGAAAAATCTTACTGCCTGCTTATGGTGTGGTGTCTGATCATTTACAAATCACAGACATAACTCCTGGTTTTCTGTTTTGTGGCCCCTGTATCTTTTGTGCATATACACTGAGTAGTTTTAAAATGTGCTTTCCACAGCTGACTTACACCTCAGGATAGTTAGATATGTTACTCTAAAGTCAGTGTGCAGTTGTTGAAGAAAAGGGAGAACTACAGAAACAAGAGGTTAGAAAGACAAAACAGAAAATATATACCACTACACCATGTTTGTATGTGTCTTGCCTATATGGAGAATATACATGTGTATGTGTGAAAGAATGGAGCAGGGAGACTGATTATATGCTGCCTGCATGGTGTAGTCACATTTGAAGTAAGTTGGGTCTGAAAATACTTAGCAATGATGCAAAAAACTAGTCAAATTGGGAATGACTACCAAATCTTTCAAAGAGTTTGGTCAATGTGGTTGTCAGCTGTGACTTGGGGCAGGGGATGAAAATTTTGGAGACATTTGAGAATATGGTTTAAGGAATTTTTCTGCACTATAAGCGAAATGAAGGCCACTCATGGTGAGGATGTATGTCAACATATAATTGAAAGCATGCAGTGATTTTTTGATTTGAGTTGGTTTGAGCTGTGTGAATACAATTTCTGAGTCAAAAGGATCTAAAAGAAGAATAACTGCTCAGACAACAGGACCAGCAGAAACGGAATTATGCAAAGACTGGAAAATGTGTTTTGTATATTGAAACAGTTCATGACAATGCAGAGTCTCACATGTGCTGACAGTACTTCTCCAAGAAATGGATGGTTTTTAAGGCGGCTTTAGAAATGATTACACAATAGAGAGAAATCTGAGATGGAGAAAATTTCTGAAGAAGACAATATCTTTAAATCCATTTTGATGCCATGGAACTGCACTAACTAGGTAAAAGACACGAAATATTTGAAGCCTTCTGATCCAAAAGATTAGTTAAAAAAAAGAGGCCAGTGCTTGCCTGCTTTTTTTCCACTGTGTCTCTATATAAACAATATAAATATTTGTCTGTGTCCTCTTCTGTATCTAATGCAAAGGCCTGAATTTGTGCATGTCAAAGCTGTTTCCGCTTTGAGGTTTTTCCACAGGGTTTTGCTGGGTGACACCAGCTAAACAGGAGGCTATAATCAATAGTTCTCTTCAAAAAAACTCTTTTCTCATCTTCATTCTGCATCGCCTAATGTGCATTTGTTTTATTTCTCAATTCTGAAACTGAGAAAAAAATATCAGAAATAAATGTAGATGATGCTTTCTTAACCCAAGTAAGATGAGGCTATAACAGTGACAGATTTCTTCAGGATCTTGAGATGCTGGGGAACCAGAATCCACACTGGTATGTGGGCCTTAGCCTGCTTGGTAGCTTCAGGTATCTGCTTTATGAAGTGTTTGGATGATAAAAGTGTGCTCTTTGTGGAAATACCTTGGCAGAAGAAGAAATTAAACTATGGATTTGCAACAATAATCTCGGGGTAGTGAGCCTAGTCTAAATACTTTCCAGGAAGCAGTTAAAAAGTGGCGGAAGATATAAGTCAGTTTTTCTTCCCCACCAGCTCCTGAACTTACCATGCATCGATCAATGTACCTTAAAAACTTTGTAAAAGGGACATTTGCTAGGTTATTTGGACCAACAGTAATGTCTTGATAACAGAAAAGTTTATCAACATATTAGCGCAATGGAAATGTTTCTATTAATTCTGAAAAAAAACCAAAAATAATATAAAAAAAAATACTGTAGAGCTATTTTTGTGCCACATTAAAGCATTACCTCTCCACAGCTGTTTTTCCTTGAAACAGTGAAAAGTTTAATGCATCCATTTTTATGAACTGATTTGATAGCTGTCATCTATAACAGTTACATCTGTTGCTCAAGAGGAGCAAAATGACACTAGCAGGCAGCAGAGAAGGTAGAAGCAAATTAGATTTTAAAAGTCTACATCAATTCTGATCTCATTTGCACTTTGCAATAAAGGTTTCAAAATCTGTTTCTTAAGTATCTTTTAAAACCAGACTGCGCTCCTTTAAATTGCTTAAATAAGATTTGTGCTGCTGTTCTGTTTCACAGGCCACCTCTTTCTTAGAAGCAAACTTAAATCGCTTCAGGAAACAGGAGGCAAAAATGGAAACACCATGTGACACTGGGAAAGGCCCCACTGGCAGAGGGAGAGCTCATCCCTTCCAGGGTTAATTTGCAGAAACCCTATATTTCTTAGCGTTGGGATGGCAAGAGGTGACTAAAAGATATGTGTTTTCCAGGGGCATAGTGATTGTCTTGAACTGTTTCAAACCACCTTTGCCAGCCACTGTATGTTCGCTGATTTACTGCTTAGATGTCAGTAATATTTTTGTTTAGCTCAGATAACTAAAAGACCCCACCCTTGTATGAAACTTTCTACTCATGAAGATTTATAGTGCTGGGAATAAAAATCATCATCTGGATGTCATTAAGATTTTCCTGGCAAGTAATTAATGCTTGTTTTTATCAAGCATCTCCAACAGCAGCAATAGCAAGTGAGTTAAAAGCAGCTATCACTATAGAAATAGGTCTATGTGGTCTCTTAAAGTTTCTGCTAGTTTTTCCAGCCCTCAGCAAATGGTGGTGCTAGTACCTCATTTTTCATTCACTGTGTTTCCTCATTTCATGGTCATATCAGCTTCTTGGTGACTGCCAATGAGCGGATCTCATCATAGCTGAAAATTCAGGAACATGTGCAAAGAAACCACACAAATGGGCAAGAAATTTGAATATACCCTCTCCTGGCTTTTTGCTTTAAAATGAGAAGACTGCAGGTATGAATCTGTCAAAGTAGGTAATTTTTTTGTTTGTTTCTGTTTTGATTCATATCTGTTGTGACTTAATTGCATGTCTATATTTATATATACAGTAAGTCAATGTATGTTTTGTCTGTGCTGTACCCATTGTGTGCATTCATGTTCTAACTATGAGAGCAGGACTTTGTCCCAGCCTGCTTTTGGGAGAATTGGCTTCTGGAGCAATAATCAGTAAGATGTAGGGTGCCCTTTTACCAAAGCAGCAATGACAGCTTGTCTACTGTACTCCAAGTAAAATCCATTGTGTACAGCTCTCTGTGGAGTTCCATGTTGCAGGAATACCCATTGGCATCAAAATAGCCTTATACATTGTACACTAGGTTATAGAAGTACCTATGAGAGAAACTTACCCTTAGTAATACATAATTACTATTGTCTTCATTCGAAGTCTGTTTAATGAGTGTATCAGAAAATACCTATCAGCTACCGGTTCAGGTTTGGAGAAATTTCCAGAAATTACTGATAACTCACAACATTTAATGGAGCAGCAAGCGTACAACTACTGTTAATTTCACCCATTGAAAATTACAGGCTGGAAAAGCCGTTATGAGTTGTTTTGAGAGGTTCACGTTTTATCATCAGCTTGAAATTGTGCCTCTGGCTGTTAGTCACTGGGCTGCCAAAATTCAAGTGGCTTGAAGTGTGGGAGCTACTGGATCTGCAGGGCAATAACGGGAAGGAGGTTGTTTTAGGGCTGATCTCCTTGCATATGTAGTGTGTTTCCCCATGATAAAGTGGTTATATCAGCTCCACCTATTATTAAAGTTGTCTGACACTTCCCATTACAGACTGTTTTCAGATGTTTACAATGTAGTCAAACTATAACTGGGTTGAAATCTGACTTCCTCTTATGCTGGGGTGCATAACTGATGCAGGTCTGTTGGAAAAATTCTGGCTGAAATACTTCATGTAGGAAAGAATTAAAATCAGTCCCTATCTTATTGTGTTTTAATAAGACTAGAGAAATTGCTTTGCACAATAAAGATAATCTCTTGTTTGTGGAACTCTAAATATAGCTGTGGGAACTTTGATCTGCAGGTCATCATTTCATGATCTCATTAGTGGGAGAAGAGTCAGTGTAGGCTTTGTATTAATATAGAAAATGTGGACCCTAATGGATTTTTCACATATACTGTGTGGGCTGCCCAAGGTTTTTTCAATTCCTTCTTGGCCCTCATTAAAGGAAACTTTCTTGCCTGAGTGCATCTGTGCTTTCTGACTGGAGACTTCACACTTGCAAGAGAAATGGCCATTGGCCAAAGGACAGCTTTTATTTCTGTGAAATCAGCCCAAATCTGGCAAAGTTGTAAGCTGCTTAAAGAATGTGTAATTCAAACATGCTCACGCTGGCTAGATGTTTTCAGCCTTATTCCCTGAAGTTTATCTCTGCATGCCCAAGCTGGGAAAGTGCAGGGTTGATCAGATCTTGCCTGTAACTGAAGTTCCTGGAGTGTTGCTGTTACGCTGGCTCTAGATATCACTATGAAGACCAGGGGCTCTGTCTCTTTACTTATGCTTTATAAAACTGTAAGATTATAAACCTGAAAAGAATAAGAGGAGAGCCTGACCTTGGGCAGGGACCAAGGCAAGAGGCTATTTTATAAGGCTTGAAGAGAACTGGGACTTGCAGGTCATACAGGCTAAGCAGGTGTTTCCTGAGGGAGGAACTTGGAAAGGTGAAAAAGCCATCCCATCTAGTATCTATCAGAAGATGAAATCGCATCAGAAGGCCAAGCAGTAAAGACCAAAAGTGGCTAAGAAAGAAAAAATGGGAAGAGCTATATGAGAGGAAGCAGCAGCTCAAGAAAGTCTGTAAGACAGCATGTAGCTTTGTGGTGGATCCATAGTTCTTAGTTCCACTTGAATTGAGGGTATCAGACACCAGCATGTAATTGAAGTTTTGCTAAAGGAAGGGTATTAGTTTATTTTCCAAACCTGTGCACAGCACCTATTTTAAATGCATTAGCAATTGTGCAGTGTCAGGAACTCGGAATGAGTAGATTCCAGAGACAAAGTATCCCATGCAGCCTTAATTTTGGCCTTGTTTGTTTACACCCTGAAAACATTTCTATTTGCCTAATGCGCGCACAAAATGGGGATTGAAGAGCCCGAAATTGCATGTCACAGTTGTTTTAATGTTATTGTAAGGCCAACAGCAAAGGATTTTAGTAAATATGTCACACTGGCTGGTACTTTCACTGAAGAGTTACTGAAGAGGACACCTATATTTAAAACATGTGGAGGGGAGAAGGTGTCAAAACCCCTGTTGTACTGACCTTAACAGTAGGTCAGATTTTAGAACAAATTATGAAAGACTGAGTTATTCCATTGGAACTAAGAGGAAAATGAAATTGATGTTAAGATGTATACAACAAATTGACAATGCAAATGTAAAAATGAAAACAAAGACAACAGGTTTTAGCTGTGATGTTCCCTTACTTTGAATGCCTGACTTTGCAACTCTGATAATGTTCTTTTAATTCTTGTCTTGGAGAAAATTAGTTGGTTTTCCCCACAAGGCAGTCCAGCAATACTATAGTATGCATGTAGATTGTACGACAGTGGATCAGTACAGAGGAGTGAAACTGGCAGTCACTAAACTGTCACTTTACACACCACCTAAAGGTGCGTAAAAGCTGTGTATAGCTACCACGTGAATTTGAATTACTACCATGATGTCTGAGTACTTTTTAACCACAAGATGGGTAACCAATTGAACTACATTTAAACAGGGTGGGTTTTTTTTCTCCCTCACAATATTGGCAGGTGTGTGTATAGTTTTATTTTACTTCTTGAATCTGCTTGGAAGAATGAAATGTTTTGTGTATCTAATTTTTACAAGTATTTACCTAGATATTTTTTCTTAATGTTTCTTACTGGGTAGTTTGCATCTGTTTCTGTTAGAAGATTTTGCCTGCTTAATGAGAGAAAATGAGCTCCCTGGTAGAACAAAACCCTCACATACTACAATATTCTTTACCTGATGCTGGCAGCTTGCACCAAAAGGAGAAGATTCATGCTTTGCCTGTTAGGCATCACATGTGGTTGTCTGCCCAATGGAGAGGGTTTAGTTCATAGTTTAGGACTTGCCTTTTTTCACTAATTATAAAGGAAGCTAAAATGAGACATGCATATCAAGAATGAAGTTAGATTGTCAAATTAAAGTTCACCAATGTGATACCTTTCAGTAGTCATCTGTTAGTATCTAATGGGAGAGTATTTGCACTTACCACCGCAGAGCTGTCATGAGAAGGCCTTAATGTTGAGCCTTGTTTTCATTAGATGCAGCAGCCAGCGCTCATGTACTTCTGCTTGTGATATCACAGCAAATTCTGCCACAAGCAAATGGAAGGTTTGTGACTTTTATAGTTCATGAAGAACTGGAATGTTTATAATTCTGGGGAATATGCTGAAGCTTGAGTTCCCATTAGGTCATGCTAATTGTAATAGTAAGCAAAGAGAAACAACAACCCAGAAATATGTTTTAATTGGAACAAAGTTGTGATTATCCCTACTTCTAAGAGCAAATTCTGTTTGCACTATGATGAAAGCCCCCTGATGCACTCAGCAATTTGGAAATTTTGAATTTGGAATAAGAGGTTCAATTATGTTATTTCCCCACTTTGTATGCCTTAAACAGGATTGGCAAAAAGTGAGTAGGGAAGATTCATTTTTTCAAACCAAATAACATACAAATAAAACCATATGACTACAAACAATAGCTCTTGTGTCCTATTCCTACTATTCGAAGGTCCATATATTGGCTCTTTGGCTAGCTACCAAACCTCATAAAATGCTTTTAGGCAGCTGTGTCCCATTAACGCCACATGTTACATCAATGAGAAACCATAGAAATGCAGAGCTGACAGGGATTTTAGACTATCACTTATCTCCATAGAATGCAAGAGTATCAAGTATGCCACCCTGGAAGATACTAAAAACACTCAGAGCAGGAGATTACAGATCTCTTTAGATGATTTTGGCATTTCCCTTCCCTGACTGCTAGACAGCTTTTTGTAATATTCAGTCTAAGTTATCCTGCAAATTTTCTTTCTCATGGTGGACCTTGTAAACTATTGATTACTGTCCTTTTATAATGCTCTATTACTTACCATAAGATCACTGTCATAACTGTTCCCAGCCTCTGCTTCAGAGAAAAGAAACCCAGTTAGTACAATCTCTTTTATCTTTTCACCATCTTCTCTGTTTAAATACTCTAAGACTGTTACAGTCCCCTGGATTCTGATTTGTTTATATTTTTCTTGAGATTGAAATTAATTCTTCATCTAAGGATCCATCAGTGATAAATTAGCAAATTAATGGCTTCTATGGATATGTGGGATGCTCTGACTGCATACTCAAATATTCTCGTTTCGTGTTTGTGCATTTGATTTTATTATATTCTTTAGTATTTCATAGTCTAGTTTCCCTTATGAAATTAATATAGAACATGTAAATTAATATCTGTCTCTTGGCTACAGTCTAAACAAAGGTCCGAGTATTGAAAGAATCATCTTTTGTTTAAAAAGCAGAATTATGCACCTGCAGGGAGGATCTTTGTTAGCAGTGCCTCTTAAGTGTGTGACAGATTTCTCAGTTTTTGTTCATGCACTGTGTAGGTTAAGACTCATCACCCTGAAAACAGATTAATTAGGAGGTATTTGACAGAAATCTGCAAAGCTGTGACTGTCATTGACTGTTTATGGTTTCTTTCACTACACCAAAACTAACAGAAGACAGGTTCAAAACAAACAGCAGATTTTTTAATTATTATTATTTTTCAAATGCAGCAGTCAATAGATTTCAGAAGCTCATGTCAAAGCATCTTATGGGTAATTCACATGTATGATAGTTAACAAATATTCTAGGGCAAATGGGTAAGTGGCAGTAGAGGATCTTTAAGGTTCCTTCCAACCCAAACCATTCTGAGTATGTGGAAAAGATCATGTACACGGTGAGTAAGTGAACAAACCAAGGTCAATAAATAGGTAAACCAGATCCATTTCAGGAAATACCTCAAGCTGACAATAGCCAGAGGGCAGTAATGAGCTCAGAAATATCCTATGTACTTGTTCCCTGAGCATCTGCTTCTGATCAGCGCTGGAGATGAGACACTAAAAGAAAAGGACCCTCCGTCTGAACCAACGGAAAAATTCCAATCCTGTCATGCTACCAGAAACCAAGACAATTTCCTAACAGCACTGTTTTTCCTCAGAAAGCAGGTTGGGTGTGTCTGCCCCCATCCCTGCCCAGAAGAGGAGCAATACTATCTCCCTTCCTGTGACACCTCTGTGTAAGTTATTTCATCAGGCTCTCTTTTGACCTTCTTTCAGGAGATATTCCAGGGTGAAGCGTTTGGGCAAACTGAGTGGCATAGAATGAAATCAAGTATATTAAATGACATTATGATTCAGTGGAAGGGGAAAGAAGATGGTCCCTCCTTCAGAAACAGAGTTAGAGGTGTAACAAGAAGTATGCACTAAAAATCAAGAGAAACTGAAGAGGATAAAATCCCAAACATACCAATTTATTCTGTGCAAGCTTTATTCAAACAAAGGACAATATTTCAGAGTTGGATGTAACTGATATATATATCATACATGTAGGTCCTAATCTGTTTTCCCAAATTTTCTCTTTAAAATATGGATACAATGACACAGGAAGAGAAGGGAAAGAAGGAAAGGCAAGGGAAAGAAGATTCTGCTTGAATTAGAAAACTTAGAAAGATTCAAAACTGAAAAGAAAAAAAAACCTCAATGTTTCCTTCGTCACCAGTTAAGATCCTTTATAATCTGACAATTATTCCACAAGCATAAATCGCTTGTGGAAAAGTGAAACAATATTAAGGTCAATTCTTTAAATGAAGGATGGAAACTGAAACTAGCTTCTGAAAAAAAACAAGACCTGACAAAAAGAAATCCAGACCTTACCTAGCAAATCATGTCTGGAGAGCGCACCAGTGGGAGACATCAAATTTGCAGTAAGGTCAATAGCATGCAGCATTACCAAAAAGAGACATCTGCGTTTCAGACCTTGGAAAACACATAGCTCTTTAAAGCATTTGTCTGCACTGGTTAAGCTTGTTCATGAGTACGGAGGAGTTGCATTCAAAGATTCTATTAAAAAATCCACAGAAAGTAATTTCTGTGTCAGTGAATACTCAGAAAGGGAGTAAATCATTCAAAGAAGCAGTCTGGCATAAAGGACTAACAGATTAGACCTGCCATACAGCACAAAGCAGAGTATTTGGACAGAACTTGTGGAAAAGGGTGTATTTTTAAATTCAGGACAGCAGGCAGAGCTCAGAATGGCTATTCCTCAGCAATCAGATAAATGGAAGGCTGTTCATGGTTATACAGAGGTTGTGGGACCTTTCAAATTTAGAACTCTAGATTCCAGAAATAGCAAAGCTCTTCTACAGAGCTTCAGGGCACGTTATATTTCAATCCTGCCTATAATTGAACTCAAACTATTTAAATTCATAATAAAATGTTGTACCCGGGCCACTGTTTTGTTAAGAAGTAACATAGTACTGCTTTAAACAAAACAAAAAGCTAAGAGATTAAAAGCTATTTCAGGTGATTTTTAAAGTATCTGCAGGCATATTTTCCATAGGTTTGATTATTTTTAAATGTCTGACCTGCTCAAGGGTTGGAAATCCCAGGACACTGGCTGATGACTCCTTTGGAAGACTTCTTCAGAATCAGGAATATTTCATTAACTCATAGGATTATTCCTACCTTTTCCTCTTAATTTCACCCCACCCTTTACACATATGCTTTTTTTCATGTTGTTAAATATGTTTTCTTCTTTCTTGGTATCTTTTAAATTTCTGAAGACCACTGATGTGGTCTTAGACATCACTTAGCCAAAATAGCTTATGTGATTTTTTTTTTATATCTTTCCTTGAAGGTAACCCATGCCCGTAAAAAGGGTTCCCCTCAATGGATATAATGTCTCAATGTCCCAAAGTCCTTAAGAGAATACTGTCTCATGGCAGATGTCTGCAATATAATGAAGCATTTCTTCAGTTTGTCGCTGCATATTTCAAAATATCAAATCCTCCTCCCTGCAAGCTCACAGTTCATCAGAGGAGAAACGCTTGAGCTGAAGGGAAGGCAGCTTAGACCATGCAATGAAATAGTCTCTTTACTATCTGCCTCTTGATTTAGCAATTCTTGGGTTAGCTGATTTCTTATAGGTGTCACATAGACTTTCAGTGGACATTCCTCAGCTGGTCCAAAAGATCAGATCTCTGAACAAGGTCAAGAGGTTATTGCATGGCTCATGGGTTCAAGGAGGAACACTGCTATGTGGCAGGAAAACTGCAGCGTGCAATTGAATTATGTTCATTCACACAAGGTTTAAAGAAAAATGTTTCTTTGATAAGGTTGAAAGGGCATTAATGCAATAATTGTCCAGGAATGCTGTCTTCTCTGTCTTGTGGATGTTAAGTAAGACATGTCTTGAAACTTACCCTATTATGGATTGCATTCTTTACTCTTTCCAAATGTTAAACGTAACTATAGATAACTTCTATAGTCACATTTGGCAATGTTGCTATCCAGGTTGCCTGGAATTAATCTTTCAGTTATGATTTTTATAATGTATCAGATGCCGTTCTTACTGTCACATAGTAATTCACTTCTTTCATTAATTTCATAATTGATTTTTTGGAAAGAGTCATGGATTTCTGGAAAACTCTTTCTTTTATGATTTATACTGTTTGATTCATGCAAACCTATTGCTAGCCAGTAAATATATTTTTTTCAGTACTTGTTCCATTTGTTGTTTAACACTAAAGATAAATTTACAGGAAGAAACACTGTCTTGCCTTTTTTTTTTTTTTTGGAAAGGAGCACTTTACTTCTTTTCATCCTTTCTTCCACTATCTCCCTAGATATTAATTCTTTTTTAAAGATTGGCAGCTCTTCTCTACAAGATCTCAGAATTTGCTGTGGAGTTCATTGTCTCACTCAAGTACAGATGTTATAATATTTCCGCTTACCTCCTACTTTCCAGCAGGCCTTTCTTTCTGATTGTGCAGCAAGAGAACCAAAGAGTCCGCAGCCTTAGGAAAAATGTGGTCCTGCACTCCCGAGGAAGATGAGATCCAACGTGAGTTTCAGGATTGACACAACTGATTACTGCAGTCTCAGATGATTTGCTGGGTGCTGGGTGCTGGGTAGAGGGTCATTATCCCTGAGGTTGTAGTTAAAACCCAGAAACACATGTAGTGTATTCATGCTGTTGAGACAGGGTGAATTGAAGAACAAGCTTGGCTATGATAGTGGATGCTTTAATACCAAGTGCTTAAGTATGGCTGGTGACAGAAGTTATAGAGTGGCTTGAACCTTTTCAGAGTCATTATGGGATAAAGCCCTCTCTTCAACCACAGCTGACCTACATTCCTAGATACTTTGCATGGGCTTTCAACAAGCCTGAAGTAATAACATCTGTGAAGTGATCCAAATCTGTGTATAATGACCAATCTTTAAATCCTCTGCAGATGTTATCCTCTGAGAGTTTTACTTTCCCATCTCTGATGAATAGGTGTGATCAGGTCACTGTGGTATGCACAGATCACTGTGGAAATTTGCTAAGAAGTGCCAAGAAGTGCCAAGTGTCTTTTGGAACTGCTTTGCTACTACATTAGCAAGCCAAAGATTGCTTGTCTGGCTCAAACAGTGCCCTACGGTACAATCTATCAAATGTTTATCTCTGATAGTTGTTGTTTAATGTTATCCTCAGTGACAAATGGATTTGAAAATTCTTTGTTGTAACCAGTTATGCAAGCACATAATTCTGCTTTTTCTCCTAAACTGCTCTTTTCTTCCTAATTATCACTTTCTATCATCTCCAGATACATTTGGAAGGCGAACAAAAAAATCTGGCAATAACCCAAAGGTTTTCCCCTGAAGTCTTCAACTTTTTTTAGCACTTCTCTGCTCTTTCCTTTCCACGCAATTAATTCTTTCCTCTTTGTCACTGTTTCCTAATGCTCCTGGGAGGAGTGGAAGGAAGGGGAGGAGCAAAGAACAAGCACTGAGGGTTCATTTTTTGTTTTTCCCTCTTTCAGCTCTTCCTCCTTTCCGCTTCATCCAAAATCCTGGCACATTTCTCACTGATAGTCAACTGTTAGTTTAAAGTAAACAGAATTCTTTTCATCCTTTTCATTCTTCCTTTTCCTCTTCCCAGTCCCTGCATCACCCTTGCTGTTTTTTCTTTTATCACAGTGGAGAAAACTTGCATTCACACTGCTCAGGCCCGGGCGGCAGCTTTGGCTTGGACATCCCTGCTGCTGTGTGGTCTAAGTCTGGATCACTAATTAAAATTAAATCCTTTAACTATAATTGAATTACAATTAATAAATATAATTAAATAAATTTAAATTAATCTCTAATCTTATCCAGGCTCTTATACTGGACACTGCTATATACTCACTAGATTTTCAAGCTGAAGATGTTTTGCGCTTTCACCCCACTAAGGGCATCTTTCCCATGCAGGAGAAATCTAAAAAAGTGCTTTGCTACAGTGCTTTGGGATCTGCTTTGAAATACCCTCTCTTCTGGGACATTAACCCAAATGTGACAGCAAGCAAGATCTGAGTCCCTGTGTGTTCCAGGAATTAGAAGACAAAGCTTCTGGTGGGTATCACAGGTGCAAGGGATCTGGGCAGTCTGCCTTGCCAAGGGGCCAGGATCACAGAATCATTTAGGTTGGAAGAGACCTTTAAGAACATAGAGTCTAACTGCCAACCCAGCATTGCCAAGTCCATCATTAAACCATGTCCCTAAATGTCATGTCTACAAGTCTTTTAAATACTTGCAGGGATGGTGACTCAACAGCTTTCCTGGGCAGCATGTTCCAGTGCTTGACAACCCTTTCAATGAAGACATTTTTCCTAATATCCAGTCTAAACCTCCCCTGATGCTGCTTGAGGCCATTTCCTCTCGTCTTACTGCTTGTTACTTGCGAGAAGAGGCCAACACCCACCTCACTACAATCTCCTTTCAGGTAACTGCAAAGAGCAATGAGGTCTTTCCTGAGCCTCTTTTTCTCCAGGCTAAACAACCACAGTTCTCTCAGCTGCTCCTCATGAGACTTGTGCTCAAGACCCTTCACCAGCTTTATTGCTCTTCTTTGGACATGCTCCAGCACTTCATTCTTTCTTGTAGTGAGGAGCCCAGAACTGAACACAGAATTCGAGGTACAGCAGGACAATTAACTCCCTCGTCCTGACGGCTACATTATTTCTGATACAAGCTAGGATGCTCTTGGCCTTCTTGGCCACCTGGGCACAAGCTAGCTGATGCTCAGCCAGCTGTTGATCAACACCCTCAAGTCTTTTTCCACTTGGCAGCTTTCCAGCCACTTCTCCCAAAGCCCAAAGTATTGAATGTTGTTGCGGCCCAAGTACAGGACCCAGCAGTGAGCCTTGCTGAATCTCATACAATTGGCCTTGGCCCATGGATCCAGGCTGTCCAGATCCCTCTCCTGAGCCTTTCTACCATCAACCAGATCAACGTGCCCAACCAGCTTGGTGTTATCTGCAGACTTACTGAGGGCGCACTTAATCCCCTTATCCATACTGTGGGTCGATACTAAGTAGAACTGGCTCCAGTACTGAGCCCTGGGGAACACCACTGGTGATGAGCTGCCAACTGGATTTAACTCCATTCACTACCACTCTTTGAGGTTGTCCATCCAGTCAGGTTTTTACCTGAGTACACCCATCCAAGCCATGAGCATCCAGTTTCTACAGGAGAATGGTGTGTGAGACAGCGTCAGAGGATTTACTAAAGTCTAGGCAGACAACAACCACAGCCTTTTCTTCATTCACTATGTGGATCACCTTGTCAAAGGAGGAGATCAGGTTCATCAAGTAGGACCTGCCTTTCACAAGCCCATGCTGACTGGGCCTCATCACCTGGTTGTCCTGTACATGCTGCATGATGGATGGCACGTAAGATTATCTGCTCCATTATGATCCTGGATGAGCCAAGGATGCCCTCTGCCCTTAGTAAGGCTGGGGATAAGGGGTGGCAGAGCACTGGGAGGATTTGGGAATGCTGGTGAGGGGTAAGCAGGCAGGCATATGAGAGCTGGAGGCAGAGAACAAAGGTTTTTTGGTGTGCTTTGACCCCTCCTGGAGGAGGAATGAGGCAGCTTAGGTCAGGAGAAATGTGTAATGAGTGAAGACTGACCAGTTCTCCAGGCTGCTCATTCTGGAGAAAAATTGAGCGAGGGTATGTGCTGGAGCGAAACAAAGAGACAGTATCGGAAAGGTGAAGAAGTCCAAAGCAAGCAGCCAAGGGGCTTGAGGAGTATGGTTTGGGTATAAGCTTGAGATGGGATGAGGAGGGACTGGAAGGAAGATGGGACGTCTGGCAAGCGGCAGACATGCCCTGTGGTGAGCTGCCTCAGGCTTTTATTGCAGGTTACACAATATAGGAACTTTGTTAATTTAAAAAAAGTCATGTGATTACATTATATTCCTCATTTGCTTAAAATGAGCTTCTATTCTTCGCAAATGCAGAATTAAGTTAGAAATTTTTTCCCAAAATGTAAAAAAAGTTAAGTTAAAAACCCCTCAACATCCCGAAACCTAGGCCATACCTTTTTTTGGAACAGGACATGACTTTCAGATATTTAGGATTGGCAGTCAGATGGAATGATAGTTCGGGGGGGAAAACACCCAAGGACTGGGAACAAGAAAAAATGAGGAGCTTGTTTGAAGCTGAGAAATATGCTTGAAGGAAAGGAAACATGGCATAAGGACCAAGTTAAATTATCTAACTGTGCGTGTATCTTGCTCTTTGTTAAGTTCTTTGGCCTGCATGACATATAATCTATGGTAACTTTGGAGAAAAAGCCTATTACTACTACTACTAATTAAGATTTCAAAGGCAGTATTTCTGAATTCTGTATGAGTTAGGTCATGAGGCGGGGCAGCTTGCTGATCTGTAGAGTAATGGTTTGTCTAAATAAATGTCAGGTTCTCTGAGTTTATGCTGCAGTAACTGCAGCCTGCTTGAACTCTGTACCTGACTTTAACCTGTAAGCTCACACTGAAAACAAAATCACATTAGGGCTGGCCTAACAATTCCTTTGTCTCTTTTTTATGTTTTCCCATCAGTTTAATTTTCCTTCCTACTTTTAAGGTAAAATTTAGCCATAGATTGCAGTGCAGACTTGCAAGGGCAGAAGTGAATCACACTGTTTTGCCAGTGACAGAGCTCTGCAAAAGCAGGGCAGCTCTTGCAGCTGCTGCAGTCACCCACCCACAAGAGAGGTAATACCCAAGTGGGCAGAAGCTGCTGCTGGAGGGAAATCTTGCAGCTGGTGCTGATCAGGCTCCCCGGACTGTTTTGGCAGCCAAGGAGCAGCAAAGCTGGTTATTTAGGGCCCTAAGTCGGTCTACCTTCACCTTATCCTTTCCTTTTCCCTCTCTCCCGGCGCTTCTGCCCACACGCTTCTCCTCCCTCCCACAGACCTCACGGGCCTTCCTTTCTGAGAGGCCTGCAGGCAATTTTGTTACAGGGTTAGGTGTGAAAAGCAGGTAACTGGATTTGAGAAAAATGATGTAAATGAAAGGGCCAATATTATGGTTGAAGTGGCATATATCAAAGGATTCACTACCTCTGATAGATTCCTGTGTAAAAATAAGTACACCAGTGTTGCTGTTCGAGTAAATTTGCCCGAGTTGTGCTTCATTGTATCAGTTTATCACGCAGAAGCCCCGTGGGATTGCTGCATGGACAGAGACGTGTAACGAACTCAGAGCAGGATGGCTATTATGTCCACATAGTTTGAATTAACCTTTTAGTATTTAATAACCATAATACACTCTTTTCCCCACTCCAATTCACTTTTATTTCACACACAGAAGCACGAATGAAGAACAAGTATTTCTTCTCCATCAGCAATGACTGCTTAGGGCACAAGATTTGAGCAATGTTTTTGGCTTGCGTATTGAAGAAGTATTCATTGCATAGGTAATAATACAGGAAACATAAAGACTACGAGAAAGCAGCAGCTTTTATTAGACCCCTGTGAACTTTTAAATATTAATTTGTTTCTACTTACATTTGTAAGTAGATTTTTTTGCTTACACACATTCTCCAGCTATACACATACACCTGTAATACCTGTGTTCTTTAATGTCCGATAATTCTTTTATTGTATCTACCAGTGCGTGTCTCGAAAGCCACCTTTTGATTAGAGATGGTCTGTAGTAACATGGAGGTATTGAAACAGCTGAAAAGACCTTAACTTGTTACTAGTCTGTCACTCATAACAATAGCTGGCTCTGGCAGGAGGTCAGCAATACAGGTTTGAACTTCATGACTACAGAAAGCTCCTAATATTAGAAAGATAAATGCACACAAAGAATTCCAAGAAGGTGGATTATCTTTGTCTGAAATTTTAAACTGGTCTTTTTTTCTGCAGTGGTACACAGGTTTTTATTAACACATTATCTCTTTTTTTTTATTTTTATTTTTAAATATCTTTTAGAAACTGAGCAATTCCAAGTTAAATCACATATTTTGTGAATATTAATGAAACCCTAACTCTGCTCTGTAATGTGCGTTTCCAGTGTAACATTTTGCTCAGCTTTGTACAGACTTTCCTTCCTATATCCCTTACAAAGATTACATGTTTATAACTGTATGAAAACAAGATCTGCTTAATCTGTGCCTGGTTGTGTACTCAGATTTTGAAATATTAAACCATCACAAGTGTCTAGTGTCTAACTAGGTAGACCTTTGGGATTTTTCCATTGGTGGTAAAGCAATTTCTAGATTTGCTAAATCAAACAGGACTGTATTTCCTGGAACATTAGTTTAATGCTAAGAAATTTTTTCAGTTTGTACCTAATCAAGTTTCTATGGAAGACAATGAAGTTGATTCTGGTTTGAACTAAAGTCTTGGCACTAAAGAAAAAGAAATATCCTGTAGTTGGACACTTCAGAAGTGAAACCCATGCAGTCTAAATCATGCTGATTCACCTCCTTCACACACCTGTTTTTCTGATTTGCTATTAGGCACTCACCATCTTACTGTTAGGGGACAGAAAAATGTAAAGAGCTTCTGGGTACTCTTGAGGCTGTTATAAAGCCTATTGAAGGAGAATCTGCCCACTGACTTGAATGGACCTTGCCTCTCTTAATGCTCAACAGCTGTAACAAGGAAATTAATTTGTATAACCTTTTGATTTAAGCCATTTCTAGTATTATGTTTCTAGGAATTAATTTGTTCATATAAATCCTGACCTTTCTTGAACAGATGGTGATAATGATGACAATGAGATTGTTATTGAATAGCATATGGGAAATCTGAGACCCAAATAATATATTTGATTGCTGGCGATCAAGTAAGAACCTAATTTAACTGCAAGGACGTTTTATATGAATAGATCTGTTGCAGCCTGAAGTTTTCTGTAAAAGTTTCCATGCTCTTGACCCCAGCTAGGCTCTTAGGTATGTAGTTGCTTGGTGCATACTCTTTTGAGAATATTTCCCTGAACAAAGGTTTTTAGTGTTGTATTAAAGGCTGAATTCCAGCTGTACAGAGTCTAAATGGGCTTGCAATATTAGGTGATAGAAAAGAAGTGGGTAAGGAGCCTCATTAAAAAGACTGAATTTGCAGGATTTATTACAACAAAATAATCTCATGGAGCTTCACTGTGTCAAAATAAACCAAAGCTAAAATCTCAATTATTTTTAAAATACTTATGGCATATGCATATTATTACTTTAAATTATTTGAATTGAAAAATAACCTGGTACCAATCTTCAAAAATAATATGAATTGTACAGCTGTAGTTTTTCCAACAGTTTGGTGGAATAGAATGTAGTGGTGACATACTGATGGCTGACACAGCAGGCAGCGGACAATAGTATACAACCTGACATTTCCCAGCTTTTTACTATTTCTTTTAGCAGAAATAAGGAATGGATAAAAATGGCTTATCAATTGAGAACAGTGACTGAAAGGTAGTGGCAAAGCTATTGTTTGCTATGTGAAACATTATTATGTATGCAAACAGATTAAAAAATGCTCTTATTTCCATTCTCGCAGCACAGAATTACTCAATTAGCATTTGTGTTTCTATTAGGGATTGCTTTATTTGGTAGGGATGGAAATTCAGAATGAATTTTTATCAAGGAGAAAAGAGGTTTTAGCAGAAACAGTCATCCCTATAACAGAAGGGAGTGGTTTTATTATTCCATTAGAACAGGTTGGTTAATTTTTTTTCTAGAGGGAAGAGATACGATCTTCAAGTTTTGTATTGCTCCTTGGCGTTTTTAATCATAGAAGGTCACTAAATGGGTTTAAATGTGTTACATGAAGATGGTGTGCTCCAGGAGTTTGTGAGTCACATATGTATGTTTGTGTTAAAATCAGATATATTGCCAAATACTAGTAAATTCACATAGATGTGTGTGGTGAATTTAAATAATTAGGGGGGCCATCTGTTACAGAGGATTAACTTCAGACTCTTAGAGGCCAATTTTTGAACCAGGATTACTACAGTTTGTTTAAATGGCTGTGGATTACAGTTATACACAGGAGAGATTAAAAATGTGTGATATAATTTACTTCCGTTTCTGTGTTAGTTAAGATTAAAATGTATAGCAGATTCTTTTTCTTTTTAATGAACAGCTATAAACTAAGTGCATACGGAAGGCTGAACATGTTATTAATCTAATTTGTGCATACTTGTACTGAAATTTCCCACTTAATTTCCCTTTAGGACATATGGGAATTTGATAGCAGTAAAATTTAAGATTTTTTGGGGGGTGGTGAAGAAAAGTTTTTTTAGTGTGTATTAGTATTGTGAATAGAAAGGGGTCCAAATACTGTGTTTAACAACAGATGTGGACTAACCTGCTGGACCTGCTATTTTGCTTGTTAAGTATTCAACTAATTTATGAAGAGATTCTTTCAGAAAATTGGTTCAATGTAGTCATGCTCACGGGACATAGTGAGCTCACAGCATGAAAAAAAATGAATCGGTTTCTTCTGGCTCAGGAATTAAACTACCTACCAAGAAGGTAAAATAGGGACGCATGTTCCTACCTATTTAAACGGGTGAACCTGTTCGGCACACTACTTTTAATAGTATTCTTTATCTATGAATTGATTTGTTGGAAAATATGTACAGGGTAAGAAAACATACGAATGTTTGTCACTATTATACTATCAGTAGAAACTTTATAAAATAATAGACGCATATTGGACAGTACTTGAGTAAATAGGTTGAGTATTGAAATGCAGTATTTATCAAACTGCTCATTTGATGAATTCTTGTTTAAGCAACTCACTTCCAAGTGCTGGGGCTTGCACTTGGGTCACAACAATCCCATGCAATGATACAGGCTTGCGGAAGAGTGATGGGAAAACTGGGAACACTGGAGGTGTTGGTCAACAACTGACTGAGCATGATCCAGCTTGTGCCCAGGTGGCCAAGAAGGCCAAGAGTATCCTGGCTTGTATCAGAAACAATGTGGCCAGCAGGACCAGAGAAGTGATCGTCCCCCTATACTCACCACTGGTGAGATCCGTCTCGAATCCTGTGTTCAGTTCTGGGACCCTCACTGCAAAACAGACATCATAGGTGCTCACACTTTCTGTTTTTACCTTAGGCTCTTCACTCTGTCTGGTAGATAGCGTACTCCCTTTTCACCATGCTTTTCCCCTACAAGGGTACGTTTCTTTCCCTATTGTGGCATTCCTTTAGCCACTTGATTTATCATCTTTGCCTGTAGGTTTGTTGGTCATATGATTACATTTACACCCCACTGAGTTATGTGTGGTGGAATATTCTAGCATATCCCTCGCCTTGTGTGTTTTGTAGGTTTCATAATTTCAAACTGAAAACCAAAATGCGGTACAATGTGACACAAAACATAAAAAATAAGGTATATGTTTGGCCAGAGACAGGTCACTGAGATGATTTGCAGTTTGTTTGGGAAGTACAGTGAGAATTCTGTGAGAAAGGTATTAGCACTTGGCCTTCTCTAAAATATGATGAAGCATGCCACTGTTACATTTAAAATTGATCCAAGAGATAGTTTTTCCTCCTGGTTTCTTATATCAATGAACAGTATAGCTGAAGCCAATTTTTTTCAGTAATTTTAGGACAGAATCCACTGTTTTGTGTACTTAAATCAGTGCCTGAGTCTATCTCTCATAACGATCAATGGTAAGCTTCCACTGGCTTCAGTTCTGCCACATTATCTGCAAAATGGCATAATATAAGTAATGCAAAGCTTCTCCTAAGAACACAGTGATAAAAAAATCCTGTACCTGGTAGAATACTTGGGAATATATACACAGTCATACAAACTATGGATCCCAAAATGTATTTTTTTTTTTTTTCTGGGAAAAAAGGAAGCTCCAAATATTTCAGATTTAGTAGTTTTGGAAAGATTTCCTCTATATTTAAACAATCAATGGCAACATCTCTGGTGTATTTTCTACTACTACTTGCAGTCAACAATCATGCTTCCTTCAAAACTGTTAATAAGAACAGGGAAAATATGAAGAGCTTTTCTATGCTACCATGTTTATGTGGGCTAGTACCTCACTTTGTGAAAAAACTCAGTGTAAGTACTAGGCTATCCTGTAGAATAAAATAGACTTTGGTTGTGTAATATCAAAGTATCTGTCTTTATTGGATTAAATATATTTTCTAATTATGTATATCTTTTGATATATATGTGCATTTTTTTGAGGGAGGAGGGAAATTTGAGATTTTACCATTACAAACCACCTTTGTAGGTTTCTTTTTAATGAAAGGAGAATAATTTGGTTTCCTGACTTCTTTTCACGTTATTTTCATTTTCACTGTGAATCTGCTGTGGAGGAATTTGCATTGCGTTCTCTACTCCCATGTTTATCCAAAAGCCCTTGTGAGCCATTTGCACTGAAAGGGTGGGTATTTCAATATTTTTCCTTATAACTGTGAGATGAGGGAGGGTGACTGCCTCGAAGGTTTAGAACAAGAAATTATTTCCTGCCCTTGCCCTGTTAACATATACAGCACATTTCTCTGTTCCTTGATCATGGTCTTTTTCATACTGCCATTTACATCTTTCAGTAAAGTCTCCTTCTACAATAACTGTCCTAACATTTGTTCCTAAACAAGGAAAGGCTTGACATTTTACAGAATATAAAACTGTAATAATCTGTTTCAAATAAACTAGTAAAAGGTGAAAATCTAGTTTTTACAAAAGGTAACACGTATCCTGCAACCCGAACAACAGTATTTTGCTGGAACTTATTTTCTGCAAATTTTACAAAACTGGAAGGGCTGCCTTTCTACCAGTGATATTTAAACAGCAACATCAAAATCAGACTGTATCTGATTGTTGTATCAAGCTTGCATTTTGTCACTAATTCATCTCTTCAGCTTTTGCCTCAGAATCTGTGAGCCTTCTTTTTATTTATAATTGCAGATTTACAGTGCATGTTTTATTAGTGTACAGATCTGCAGCCATAATTTTACTTGTGGAAAAACTGAAAGCAATCTTGGAAATGTGTTTACAGCTCTCCCAATTATCTTAAGAGCATACGCTTTTAAAAAAATTAGTTCCTGTTTAGAAACAAACTACTTAAAACCTTAGCTCGAACATGAAAATGGTTCCAGTGGTGGGAGTTTATTTCTAAACTGTACTAGATTTATTTTTAAATTTAATAGATTGTATTTCTGGTGATTTGTTGAGATTTGTTCAATCAATTACCAGGTTTAGTTACACACAGACACGGACTGAGATTTATAGCAGAGAACATTTCCCATGAGTTGAAAAGGTGGATGATGCTGGGCTGCAAGGTTCAGGACATTGCTTGGTTTTCAGTACAGTCTAGGTTATTGTCTAAATTTATCACCTTTCGCTGCTAAGGGTGTGTTATTGTGCCTGCAATGCGTCTTTTCTCGCAAATGGGCTTCTGGTTCAGCTTCCTTGCTCCCGAGACTTTTCTATTTTAGTTCCCTGAGTCATGTGATTCCCCTGGCCAGTGAGAGCCCCACAGAGGGAATGGCAACAGCCTGCTGGGATCTAAGTAAGTGAGAAAAAGCTCTTGCTTTTTTGCAGTTTCTGTCCCTCACACTCAGTTTGAAATGCCGCTTTTACCCCAAACCTTTGCTGAGTGCACATAGTAATGCCTATGGCAGTGCTTAGAAGTTAGGTTTTTTTGGTTTGATTTATTTTTTTTACTCTTTCTAACATTACTTTTCTTACTATGTTCCTTTTTTCCTGTGTCCTGCAGTGTAGTTGAGAAGCCTAAAAAAGAAACAGAAAACAAACCAAAAGCATTCCAAGTGTTGCCTAAAGTATGTTTTAAGTTTACTAAGGAATATTTCAGCTGTAGTAGTACTTTTTTTAACATGTGCTATAAACAGTGTCAAAAATCATACGCTGTATTTGAGGGAGACTGATGTGACACTCCCCCCTTCCTTTCCTCCC
>WYDI02010469.1:0-13804 GCA_009867235.2 Psittacus erithacus | reverse complement strand
TCGGTGTTATCACCGCTGTTCCCAGACCAAAATCAAAAACACAGCACTGCACCAGTTACTAAGAAGGAGAAAAATGATTGCTACTGCTGAACCCAGGACAGCACCCCAAGATGATTAACACACTGTTTTGTTTAGAAGGCCAAAAAACTAATTTCCTGGAAATCTCACACAACCCCAAGTTTGCTAACATTCTGCCTTATGCCTTTTAAATGATATGAAAAAAGAAGGTCATGATTACTGCTAGCACTCATAACTGAGCATTGCAATGTAGCAGGAATACAACCACAGCAAGGAAAATCTTTGGTTCTCCCAAATTTCCAGGTTCCTTGCATGCATAGAGTCTAGGACAAGCTGATCCCTTTACACCTCTCCTATCTGTGCCTCTAAGCATCACATTTACGATTTATCACAGTGGTGTATGCCATGACAGCCCCTGTTCACTCACCATCTATTAAGCTTCTAACACCTCTCCAGAGCCTTTGCTTTCCAAGAGCAATTCGCCTTTTTTATTCTTAATGCATTTAAGTTTGGATTAGGGTGCAATAAAACCAGCTGTCCCTTCCTCATTGTGACTGCAGTATATCTAAGGGATACCTGGGACGTTTATCAGCAGTGCTTCTGTTTATTTCTCAGCGACTAATAAAAATGTGGAACGATGTCAGACCTTGTTTTGATCTACGTAAAACTTTCATAAACATCCCTCCTTTTGACAGTGATTCTCCTCTGCAGACTGCTTTGTGAGATCGTCCTGTACTGAATCCATCAAAGGGATATTTCATTGACATTGAGGTGTTATATGGTGCTAATTTAAATGCTTTGCAGAAGTCCAAGGACATTGGATTTATTCAAAAAGGAACATTCATTTTTGGCACTGACTGCCTGTTCATGAACATTATTAAGTTGCTGGCTGTTCAGTAAGAGTTACTTCCACAGAGTCTCGTAGGAGGAGATAATCCCACCTATTGTATGTTGTTAAGGCCTTACATTAGGTGAGATAAAGCTGGGCAAGGGTTTCTACATCTATCCCAGTGTCTAAACCTTGTTGGGCATCCCTGTTCTTGGGCAAAATTCGGAAGTTGATACTGTCCCAGGTGGCACCAGCCAATCTCTGAAGTGCCTCACAAGAGCACCCCAAAATCATTTGCTGTGCCCCAGCTCCATGTTTTGTACAATGTTTGATTGACCAGCAGGTACATTGCTTCCTTCTGTTAAAGATAGGTTCTTTGAGAAGTGCAGGTCCGCACAGTAGTAGTCTGAGATTTGTTGGGACAGAAACCTGCTTTACCTATGAGAGCCGAAAACCAGGCAAATGAGGCTTGAGCTGCACCCTGAGAGCATGAAAAAGACACAAGACCTTGTACTGACTTTGAGTACAAATGTGAGATACTTAATATGCATAGAATCATAGAATGGTTTGGGTCATAAGGGACCTTCAAAGATATCTAGTTCCAACCCTTCTTCCATGGTTAGGGACACTTTTCCACTACATCAAGTTGCTCAAAGCCCCGTTCAACCTGATTTTGAACACTGTCAGGGATGGGGCAGCCGCAGCTTCTCTGGGCAACCTGTGCCAGGGCCTCACCACCCTTGTCATAAGAAATTTATTCTTCATATCTAGTCTGAATGTACCCTCTTACAGTTTAAAACTGTTGCCCTTGCCCAGTTGCTACAGACCCTATTAAGAAGTCTGTCTCCATCTTTCTTATAAGGCCCCTTTAAGTGTTGAAAGGCTGCTCTAAGGTCTCTGTGGAGCCTTCTCTTCTCCAGGCTGAACAAGTGCAGCTCTTTCAGCCTGTCTCCACAGAAGAGGTGCTCCAGCCATCGGAGCATCGTTGTGACCTCTTCTGGACTCAGTCCCACAGCCCTACATCCTTCATGTGCTGGGGGCTCCTGAGCTGAACACAGTACTGGCCATCTATTCTAGGTCATGGTTTGCCAAGAAAGGTTGGACCAGGTGGCCCTTGAGGTCCCTTCCAGTTGGTATTCTGTGATTCTATGATTCTTTCAGACTGCCCCAGGGCAGTATTTAACAGGGGCAATATGCCACAGGGTCTGCCTGCTTTAAGGTAGAAGTGAGAATGTTGGGGAGCACCATATGAAAGGCTTCACAGAAATCCAGGTAGATGACATCCACAGGTCTTTCTTTCCTGGTCAACTGACACAGTCATTCCATCATGGAAGGCCACTGCATTAGTGAGACACCGTTTGCCCCTGGCGAAGTCATGGTGGCTGTCTCTAAAGGGGCTGCAGAGCTGTCGTCTTTCCATTTCCTAGCTTTGCAGTCACCAGTTGTGAAGCATTTATGATTCTCAGTCACTATTCATTTACAAACTGGTAAAAATGAGCTCTCTAAAGCAGAAACATTTTTTTCTATAAACTGCTTCGGCATTTTATTTGAATCAGGTTTAGTTTTCTTGCTATGTCTGCAAATCTTGTAAATTCTTCACTGCTGCTTCTGTCACTGTTGTTAATGATACCGTTTCCCAAAAATATTCAAGTTCCCTTCTGCCTGAAATCACTTTTGCATTCATTCACTACTATGACACCACAAACTGATTTGCTGCACACCTACAACATCTCCAAGTAAGCATTCTACAGGTGGTCTTTTTCAATGTGCCAAGCTAATAGATATTGTATCATTTTGGACTTTTCATAATACCAGGGAATGTGAAATACTCTCATTTTTATTTTTAGCATATTGCCACCTATCCTCACTTTCTGTAAGTTTCACAGATTTTCAGTGTTTCTGTCACTATTTCATTTAATCGCCAGTTTCTCTACAGAATAACCCTTTTACATCAACAGAATCACTATGACCAGAACTGTCAGCAGAGCTCAACAGGTCCAGATGTTCAAGTGTGCAAAACTTGAATTTGATATACCCCTGCCTGGTTTGAAAATCTGATTCCACATCAGGAGGCAGATGCTGAACACTTCTGAGAAAATTCATTTAATATGCAAAATTCTTAAACTCTCTTGAAAAACCTGCAATGCAGACCTAAAGTGCCTTTTACCCTGATGTAACAGAGTACATCCAGTCTCGTAGTCCACAGTTTTCTTCACATGTAGTGGAGAAAAACTCTCCAATATAAGACAAGAACTGCAAAGCTTATGGCATAGGCGCAGAAATGGCGCTAACACTGCTTCCAAGATGACGTGCTTGGTCCAGGATCCTTCTCTGGGGGAGTTTCTGTTTGGTTGGTTGTTGTACCGATTTCTGTATTTTTCAGCAAGGTTAGCTTGTGATGATAAGAAGTCAAGAGATTAGCACTCACGATCAGGTGATTATCTGAGGCAAAAAGAGTTTTAGTTTGAATGGCAAATGTTTGTATTCACCTCCTGGGTTTTGCAATGCTCCTTTTTTGTCAAGAGTATCTCTGTAACTCAAAGAATTGAAAACTTGCATGACAAATGAAAATTGATTTTCTCATACAAGGAGATACTGGATGGTTTCTGGGATGGAGTCTCAGGATTATCTTTAAAATCTTGAGATTTGGAACAAAATCATGAGATTTGGAATAAAATCAGAAGATTTGGAATAAAATCATAACGTCTGGAATAAAATCGTGAGCGGTAGTGACCTCACATTTCTGCCTGGATAGGACACATGGTGTGTATTTTATATCTTAAGGTACAACAGTAAAATATTTCAAAAATAAAATAAATGTAATGTATTCATAATTGCTAATGTGATTGAGAACATACATTTAAGAAATATAATGGCATAATCCTAAAGAAATCTAATTCTGAAAGGAAGCTGTCTAAATTTAGAGTGATATAGTACTAATTAATCCATTTAGCATTCCATGCTGGTTTCAGCCCTAGGAATGACTAAACAGAGGACTGCCCCCAGCTAAGAGAGAGCAAGGGAAATGAAAGAGGTTGGGTTTTTTTATATTTTTATCTCTGTCAAGTCAAACCAGATCATCTCTGATCATCCCAGTGACAGAGGTATTTTTTCCAGGTCAGTTTGCACCAGTTGAGTTTGGATGGAAATGCTTTCTAGCAAAGTGAGGCCTCAATTTACTGGTTTTCATGCGCGTAAAAGCCATGTATGCTTCAGTAAGGGCTTTATTTGCATCGGGTCAGCAAGGCAGAGTCCTGAAGTGATCAGTGGTATAGAGATTTATAAGCTATATAGTGGTGTGTAATGCACACACATATATATACATACACATATGTATAATCCAGGGACTAACCAAAGTCTTATGGAGCCAAGCCAAGCCAAGCCTAATATTTCCATCAGTGCAGTGAGCCTGGGATGGAGATCTCCAGTTGCCTGCAGAAAACCTTCTTGTGGGCCCTACAGTCCAAATGGGAGAGAGTTACATCAAGGCTTCAAGGGTGGAATGAGATTTTCCCACCAAAGATGAGGCCACTGCTCTAGTCTCCAGGGGCAGGAGGGGATTGGCTGAGTTTTACTTCCCAGAGAAGAAAGACAGCAAATTCACGTGATGGTGACATGGGAACAACAGGATCTGGCAAAGTGTCAGCATCAAAGGGAGGCTCCAAGTCCATACTGTTTTCTTCCAGAAGTGGTCCAAGGATTAAAGGTTTTAGGGTTTTAGTTTTAAAGGTTTTAGTCCTTATTCCCGATGAAAAAGGTAAAAATGAAGCAAGAAGGAAAAGTCACTGTGACCATGGAACATAAATATAGGTAGAATCAACATCCATGAAAAATCCTGGTTTTTGAGTCATGATACCTTCCATTTAAACAGTACAGCAGGGATGTTTTTCTTGTTCAAATCAGTGGATAGCAATGAATTCTTCTCAACTGAGCATCACCAAGTCCCAGCCTTTTTATTTTCTGGAGGGCTGTCAAAAATTCAGCCAGTTGTTTCACTTGTTTTGTTCTTATTCCTTATTTTTACCCTGTTTCCTTTCCCCTTCTCCTTATGAGAAGTCTTATAATTGTCTTCAAAACCTTCTTAAAGTCTGAACCAAGAAGTTACTGAAACGTTGAAATCTCATGCAGCTCTTACTTACACACATACTTCATTTTCCATGAAGGATGTGGTGAAAAGACACAGTATTTGACAGTCGTGGCCAGCATCACTAGTGCTGGTCCCTGATGCCATGGGATTAGACCTAAAAGATATTCCAGACTCCTTTATAATTTTCATTGCTGTTGTGAAGGAAGGAGTTAAAGTACAGGACTGAAGACTAATGCATCTTTGGAGTATCTTGGCATAAAGAGCAGAGGCTGTGGAGACTTCAGACAGAACTGTCACCTGAATTAAAAGCATTAGGTGTCAAGGG
Organism: Psittacus erithacus; assembly: GCA_009867235.2. NCBI lineage: Eukaryota > Metazoa > Chordata > Aves > Psittaciformes > Psittacidae > Psittacus > Psittacus erithacus. The sequence goes on along the minus strand of WYDI02010469.1, from coordinate 8,545 downwards.
ACATTACACTGAGCTATTTGGGACAAGGGCATTTTCTTCTGTGTTGTTCAGACGTGTAACTGTGGGGCCCTGCTTCAGGTACACAGAAGGAGGTGCTGAATAGCAATTGGGCTATGCTTGGGCTATCACTGAGGTTGTATGGGAGATGCCACGCCATGCAATGCACTCCTTTTCGGGCATGGGCAAACATTTCCCATGAAAATATCCAATGGGAAGTCACAGGACTGGGACCACATTGGACAGTGTGACAGGGAAGTCCTTTTGGGGGCTGCATGCTGGGATGCTCCCTTGGGCATAGCCTTGCTAGTGTCTAAAAAGAAAATGGCTTCTAAAACCAGAATATTATGTATATGCACACACAAATCCATATCACTCTGTTAATATAAATAAGGTCTTCCTTTCATGTTAACCCCTTACATCGTACCTTTCTTGCCCTTCAGGTGCTATAAAGTGATGTGCCAGGGTTGGCCGAGTTCTGCCGTTTCAGCAGCAGCTCAGGAATTCACCATTGCATCTCAGTGTGAGCGGCTGTGGACATGAAGTCATAGGGAAGGGGAGCAGGAACCAATGCAGCTTCACTCAAGCAGATTCACTGGAATTACGTAATTACTTTCTTCAAGCTAAAAGTATTTCAAGTGTTTAATTGCCAGTGCTACATAACAATCTGGAGTAATTATATAATTAGCAAGAAATTGCAGCTCCCATTAGGTACTTGGAACAAGTCAAATTTAGGTTTGATTTTTTAAAAAGGTGGGAAGTTGTGCACATGTGGTTTTTTGCATAACGATATGACCTCGAAGAAGTGAGGGAGTCGATTTTCTTTTCCCTTTCCATAAATGAACATTTTAGTATTCATTTAGAAAATAGTTTGAGCAAGACCTGGTTGAGAAGATTCAGAAAACTAGTGAAAATAGTGTTTAAAAAGTTCATTGGGATTAATTTTTTTCCTTGCCAACTTGCCAGGATAGGTAATATTGGATTTCAGTATCACTTTGAATAGAAAAAGAATCGAATCAGCTCCAGGACAAAGTCTTGCTAGGGAGAAGATGGGAGAAAAAATGAGATCCAGCACCCAGATCGTTATTCTTCCCTTCTAATGGGAGTTGCCCTCTGACACAACTGTGTTATCTGGAACTTCATAAACAGGATTGGAAAAAAGGGCTATCGCATCCGTGCCATATTGCTGATCCTGTTGTTCAAGTGATCAACATTGCATTCATTAAAGCCATTGGAGTCTTGCCATATATATCAGCCAAATTTCTTCCCTGAGTGCGCTTCCGACTCTCCCAAAGATAAATGATTTTATTGAAGAAACAATGTGAGCTGTTGGTAACATTCAGGCAGAGGGAAAAAATGCCTGTGCATTTTCCACCCGGATGTGCAAAACGAAGATCCTGCCTAACTAACCTCTTTTAAAGTCTCGAGCGGGGCCCAGGAGATATGATTGATTTGGATTTTTTAAAAGCCAGTGCCAATTTCATCAGAAAGACATCTTGTGCTGCTAAAACCCACCGGGAACTGGCATGAAATAGTGGAATGGTTAAGTAACTTATTACGGACAGCAAGGAGAATCTGTAGCAGAAACTGTAGGCATGTCATTCTGGTGCCAGGTCGGAGAAGTCAGCTATAAAATTGATTTCATTTGGTGGAGATGCAAAAAACAAAGGTGCCAGACAAAGGGAGATCGGACAAATGTAATATTCTGGTTTCAACACTGAGCCTCTGAATGGGGAGAGAATGGTAAAACAATGGGAGGGGGGGAAAAGTGGCTCAAAGAACTGCATATGAAGACTGAAATTATACTGCAAACTTTGGAAGCTCTTTTGTCATGTGGAAATGTAATTTAATAGCTAGGCAGACAGATAGCTGTGTCTCAGCTAAATGCAAGGCTGAGCAAACCTCATTGATTTCCATGGAAGACAACACGGTCAGGGACAGATCCTGCAGTAGGGCCACTAAAATATGGAGCACCTCGACACAGTGATGGGGAGGAAAGCAGCATCCTGTGCCATTTGAGTGCATCAGTCCTTTGACCCAACAGCAACCTCCCTTATGCTGCAATGTGTCGGATCAGGGCAGGGGGTACCCAGGATGGGAGCTGCCACTGCACCATTCCCCCCACTGCTGCAAGCAAATCTTACAGCTGCCTCCTAAGCACAAAAAAAGCAGAGGGGGGGGAAGCAATAAATTATCAACAAGGACAAGGAATTTGATGGTGGAGATGGTGAAGTGGGGAATGGGTTTTGGAGATAACCGGTGTCATGCCGTAGCAGATGTAAATCCCTATAGTGGAGTCTGGCTGTTTACACCGTGAGGATCCAGCCCTTTGTTCCCTGCAGGCTCTGGGATTAGTGGAAATGAAAAGGATAAAGAACAGACCTCATGAAGCTGCGATTCACCCGAACATTAATGTATGCGCATAAAGGGAACGGCCACCCGGGCCAGGCTGCAGAGAGAAAAGATGCTAAGGTCATTCAGGAGCAGATGTCACCTTAGCAGAAAACAAAGCAGTAAAATGAACAAGCCTCAATGGACCAAATGCCTTTTCAGGCAGACTCCAGAATTCATGTTCCAGTAACAGAAATAAATGTACAGGGAAAATGTGTGTGTTTGTTTCTTTCTTTTGCAGCAATATAATCACATGCCCACGTCTGTGCAGGAGCCACTTGAAATAAAGCTAGAACAACGCTTATCTCTTATCAGCACTAGGGATTTGCAATAATGAAAAGATTTGCATAACAAATGTTTCTTCTCCTTGTTCTGCTTGGGATGGAAGTATTAATTTCCCTTACCTTTCTACCATATTTTTTTTACAATATATCCACCTTAGAGTCAAAAATACAAAACACTCTTCTTTTTAACTACTGCCAGAGCCCTTCTGTATGCTGATTTTCTCCTAACCCAGTCTGGGGATTGAAATTATTAAACTTTTGCCCTCATTTATATCCTTACAGGCTCCTTATAGCTTTTATGTACTTTCAGAGAAAATAAAGACAAAAGGCTGCATTCATCCCTTGTATGGCTCAGTTTTACACCCATGTTACTCTGCGGGCTTCTGTAGCTCTATTTAGAACAAGGGGGTGCGAGAAGGATCTACTCCGCATAGTCAATTAATTATGAAGTCAATCAGGAGGTAAATATATGCATTAGCATCAGTGAGGGCTAGAGGGGATCTCTTCTGCTGTATCACAGCATCTTTATGCGCATCAGCCTGCTCTGCCCTTTGATCATTTATGCTCGCAGCCGTGCTCCCTCCTGTGTGCTCATGTTAGATCTCCTGAGCTTTGTGCCTCAGATGGTCAGTGAGGGGAAATGCTCAATGCTGCTGCGAGGGCTGGGAGCCAGAGAGATGGATGCATCTCCAAAGGGTTGCCCAGCCAGCCCTCAGCCTTCACTTGCACCAAGGTGGAAAGAAATAGGCTCAGTGCAATCCCAGAAGATATTTGGCTCATTCCTTCAACCTAACAAGGGCTCTCAGAGACCTTCCCTAGGCCATGCACCAACACAAAACATGGGAGAACAATAGCCTACAGCTAGGATCTGTACGAAACATGATGTGGGTCGTGTTAGATCTATGAAGTTCCCTATTCAAGACAGATGAAGAGGTCTTGTTGAAGAGGCCACAGCCATATCGATGCATTATGGTTTTTTTCAAAACCTTCTTGGAAAAGGTCTTTTTCAGCTCTCAGGGTAGAAAAACTTTCCTAACATTTAGCCTAAACCTTCCTCCCCAAATAAAGCCTATTTCTTCTTATCCTTTTCCTAGGGAGCAACCTTCATTTGCTCCAGAACAGCCTTTCACAAGTTCATGCTCTTCTGGTGTCCCATCATTGTATTTTCTCTTCGGTACCAAAAAACCCCTCTAAATGCAGCTTTCTTCTTCCCTTCCCTTTGTCCTTACTCCTGCAGCAGCAGAAAGCACACATGACACATCAAAGCCATTGTCAGCTCAAGCTCCTGCCCTGGATCATGTTTACAATTTGTCCTGCCTGCTTGGGGTGGCTTTGGTTGAGGATCTGGGTTTCACCTCATGCACTGCTGTCCTCAGCACATCAGTGCCTTTGCACAGGGGCATCACAGGAGCATGGTGTCCAGCCTAATCATGGGGATGGGCAACTCGTAGTTCGGGACCCTGCCATGAGTCTCCCATCCTAACTTGCAGGAAGGCAGTGTGTTGACTCTTTTTTCTTTCTCCTCCACTAAAACCTTGTGGGACAGTAAAAGGGTTTTTTCACCTTAAATAATTCCTTGGATAAATCTTCTTTTCTTTCCTTTTTTTTAATGTAACAAAGAAAGATCAAACACACTGTGTCCATTGGGGGCTGGAAAATTGCAAAGTGTACTTACAATGTGACTTTCTGCATATAAACTAAACTCCAAGCTGCTTTTGTCCTCTGCTTTGAAAGGACAAAGTGCATAGATAGGGGTTAGAGCAGCTCCTTTCAGTCCCACAACAAACAGCACGTGAATGAGATGGGACCACATAGCCCACAGAGTAGCAAACTCTTTGGGAGACAGAAAAGAGAAGATGATTACTGATTTAGTTGTTCTCATGTTTCTTTAGTAAGGTTATTAGTAAAATAGTTTTAAGCAGTAGAATGAAAGGCTGAGAGCTGCGCTAAGGGAATGAACAATTTCCCCTGCAAAATTCTGAATCCATTTTGCTTCTCACCTTTGCTTGTGCCTGGTTGCAGATTCACTAGTCAGTGAAAGCTGTTCTAATAGCTGATTTCTAACTAGTTATTATCACTTTCAATTCTCTGTAACTTATTCTTGGGAATAACAATGGCAAATCTGGGTAAAGCTGGGCCCATGGTCCAGCACATGAAAGCTGAATTACACCTAGAACTTACTACAAAATCATATTTATGCTACCAATTTGTAGGTATTTGGATTTGTTAGCCAAGTGCCTGGCTTTATTACCAAGGGTGGCCAAGCTGCCTGCAGGAATTTTGAGCTGGTTTTGCTCCAGGTCACCTGGGAAGAGCCTCTGTGAGTTGTCTCTTAAGGTTTATTAGAATTTGTGGCATGAATATTGTTTCCCGAAGTAATCAGACCCTATTCTGACATACCCACAAAATCCAAGATAAAGTCCTGTTTCATGTCAGCCAGAAGTCAGTGTATTACCCATGCAGACATTACTGTAGTAAAGCATCTATTTCTGCCGAAGAGAGGAAATTAAAAATATTACCATTCTTTCCAGTTCATTGTGCTGGAACAGTCCATATTAATGATATCCATAGGTCAAAAAGGAAGAGGGGGATGCTTCCTCGTTCAGGGATGTTATGTAGAAAATTTAACAGGTCCTTTATTTATTTATTTTTCTCTATTTAGGACATTCATGCATACCATCCCTTATTTCAGGGCACTGTGCTTTTTAATTAGGACATAGGCTTTGGAATAATCGCATTTGAGAAGAATTGTGAAAGAAATAAAACCTGAGGACATTAAACTAAAATGACAAGGAATTAAAAATGCACACGATTTTCCTGATTCCTGCCCCACCGCAGGGAATAATTTTGAGATTGTTGGGTCATCAAAAACATTTTTCTAACTTAAAATAGAAAAAAATGCATTCTTTCCATAATATGACCGGAGAGGGAGATGAATCTTTGCAACATAACAAATAATTCTCAGGTCTTAAAACTCCACACTTATGTAAAGTCTAATTTAGTTCAGTATCCAGCCACCATTCCACCATGACAATGTCCGTGGCTGACTTCCACATTCTTAACAACTAGCGAAAAAGAAGTCAGGCATTCCATTTTCATTCTGGCTGTTTGGTCATACAAGAAATGATGCCTGTCTTCCTCAATTTCTCCTCTTGACAATGAAGTGCTGAACAAAAAGCAGGAACAAAAAGGATAAGCATGAAAAGTTAACACCACAGCAGTCGGCTTTTTCTTCTCACTCAGAGGGGAGGAATTACAGTGACAGGTAAATTGATCTGTTTTTCCTGCCAGGGATGGGTGCCCAGAGAAGCTATGAATGGTCTAAGGATCTTCTTGGGGAGGTCTTCAGAGTACTTGCCTCTCTGCCCTGGGCAGGTAACAAGTATATGTGTGTTTCAGAACAAGAGTGCAATTCAGATGCAGATTGAGTGCCTGTATCAGGTAGAATAGATTTTACTTCTAACTCATACACAGGGTTCCGTATTTGGTTAGCAGGACTAGAACTTCTTGGTTTCAGCAGTAAAAGCAGTAGCCTCCATCTGATGAGTTTGGTCCCTCTTTGAGGTTATACTTGCAGGAACCTACTGAGCTGGTACTTGGCAGAAGGATCCAGAAATACTTCAGACTGTGGCAAAGGGCACCAACAGTGGAGCAGGCTACAGAAATGCAGTCTCTATCCTTGCATGTTTTCAAGACCCGACTGGATGAGCAATCTGGTCTAAACCTAGGGCTGACCTTGCTTTGAGAAGGAGGTTGAACCAGAGATGTCCTAAGTCCCCTTCCAGCCCAAATTCTCCCACAGTCCAGTAACATAACACCTTGCTGTTAGCTTTTCCTTTGTAGCTTGAATCCCTCATACTCAGAACTGTTCCCACCTTTAAACAAGGATTTCTGTTTCTAGCTGACCACCTGGGACCTCCCACTTCTATCCCTACTTCAGCCAGGTTTCCTACATGGCTCTCCATGTCTCTGATGTCTGCAGAATAGAAACATGGCTCTGTCTGCCAAAAGCAGCTGTGAAATTGAATTCATTAGAGATCAGCGGGTCCTAAATTCAGTGGTAATAAGGGCCATGAGACAGCCAAAATACAGGGTGGGAAAAATCTGACAAGATTTTGATATCTGGTCTAGTTGCCTGGATACTCTCTCCTAGCACAGAAAACACATGTGCCACTGCCACTGTCACATGGTGTGAGCTCAGAAGTTGATTCACTTCAAGTCAGGATGAATAAACAGGAAATAAAATGTCTTCCATGAAGATTTCAGGGCCAGAACATTAGCAGTTATAAATTGCTAGAGACCTTTATCTTTCACACCTCGGGGTACCTTGGCTGATGCAGAGGAACAAAATCATCTTTTTGTCACAAGCTTTGGGTCTGGAGCAGCCTATGGTTGTGTTGTGTTAGGAGCATGGTTTTGGAAACCGGGGAGCATTAGACACTCAAGATCTGCAGCCTATTTCCATATGGTCACATTAATTTCATGTCTTCACCAGCAACTATGTGGAGAGGAAGATGATGTGCCTCCCACCATACTTGTGGGGGAGAAGCAGTGCTCCTGCCAAGCAGTTTGCACAGGACAATAAATCCGAGTACTGTCCCCTCCATGAAAAGCATAGGAGCTTCGAGTGGGGCTGATGAATCCTGTCATCACTTACGGAAACCACAGTGCCAGGGCAGCTCCTTGTAAACCTTGTAAGAGCCCAACAAGTTTCATTTTCCTGTGCCACAGCAGAGTGGAGCAAGAAAAACAAAAAGAAATAACTTCCCTTTGCTGAGGAAGGAGACAATACATAACCGTGGATCTTAAAAGGTTAATGAACTTCCAAAACATCAGAGCTGAAAGTCCAGAGAATACCAGGAGGTCCTTTTAAGGACATTATTATACTGCATCAGCAAGAAAAATAAATGTAGGTCAAACTTTAAGACCTGTGGTCTTCTTACAGCAAGAAATCAGGCAATACATGTTCTGAAGCACCACCATCATGAAGGCTCATTGCTAGCTGTAAGCCAGTGCGTACCTGCTTCATCTGAGGAGAGACACCAACGTGCCATATTCCACAAAGCTGTGGGGTTTGGGTGGATCTCCAACTGGGATTTGTTTAAAGTTAGAGAAGCCATGCAGAAAATGGGTTATTGGCACAGCACTTTTCTTCTGGCAGTCTGGTGCTGTGGGCACTTATCTGCAAAGAAATTATTTCTTCGCCGTCTTTTTTTCTCTCATTTTGTTCAGTCAGGATTTCTCAATGAAATTTTGATTCCCATCAACTTGGCTGTGATTTTGAAACTTTGGCTTGGAGGTTTAAAGTTCTGGATGCACAGTCAACGGAAATATCCTGAACCTCTTTCGATGTCTGTACAGGAGAGGTCAACAGTATAAATATGTAACAAAATCAGTTTGCCTATTTATTACAAAGGTCCTTTCAGGAGACTTTGTGAAGGTGGCACTGTCTCATGTAGCTTAGCTCAAAGTCTAAGATCCCACAAAGACATGCCAATTAATCTCAGCAGAGCAACTGATAGGCATGAGTGCCCGTAAATGTGACACTGTAGGAAAGATTTAAAACTCCAAAGACCAATCAATTTAATAAGCTTTAAAGGCTATACCTAAAGTGCCAGCTGCCAATCTGCGGGCAGCGCTACATGCTAACATGCTTGTGCTTGACTGCTCGGCATTACAATTGCAAATGGCCTATTCTGCTGTTTCACAACATTAGCCTAGCAACAAATGAGAAGGAAAAGCACATTTACTCTGTAGCACATTTGAAAAGGCATTTCATATGCATTTAACAAACTGCCCAGTGCAAAACCTACATACAAGAACTACCTGGTGGATGGGAACTCCTCTGAAACCTCACAGGATTAGTGTTGGCC